>DF239596.1:69391-182887 GCA_000507305.1 Breviolum minutum Mf 1.05b.01 | reverse complement strand
CAACGAGAAAAAAGGGGACAACCCTAAAGACTCGAGCCAAACCTTCACGTTCCTGAAAAGCAAATAAAACATTCACAAGCTGGCCATTTTTTTTCTTAGCTCATGCGGTGCACGCTCGAGGATCGGACGGTCATCAAAACGTCTTGTCGTCGGTCAACTATTCTCAAGTTGTAAGAGAAGAGAAAAGCAAAAAGCCAGATGTCTTCTGAATGCCAAAACAAAACAACTCCGAAACACAAACACAAAAAAAACACAACAAGAAGGAAGACACCTAGTAATTTCGGTGAAACACCACGCTTTCAGAAAGATGAAATTCTCGGAACGCTCAGTGATATGACTCTAAGAGTTGCAATGAATATACTCGAAATGAAATACTCATGGAATATGTCCTTAACGGAACTCCAAGACTCTAAGATGAAATACTCGGAATTTTTGCTCCACGCTGCTAAGGTGCGATCTTCTTGCGAAGAAGGTTCCGGGCAGAGCGCTCACAGTCACCATATTATGATCCGAAATTCGACGTAACTGAATGAAAGCAAAACATATTAACTTTAGTCGTTTAGGCCAAAAATTGCAAACAAACAAATTAACAAGTTATATCGACGCCGTAGGTGGCAAAAGTCGGTGGAGTCAAAATCGATGCAAGGATAGGATAGGAAAGCACGGGTAGCTAATAGAGAGCTTTGTCGGCAACAGTGGGGCATAAAAGCAGTCAACCGAGGCGAGTCTGTAGCGAGAAACCCGTAGTTAGGAATCTCAATGGAGGAAGAAGCAGATCAAAAGAGCACCATGGACCCATTAAAGAAACCAGTTCTTTAGTAGTCTTGGTCGTCCAGAAGACAGCAAGGTCAAACGCATGCCTGTTGATTGGAGAGCGCAAGGCAACTTGACCAACCCACTTTTTTTTTGCAGCAACAAAATACAAGCAAAAAGACAACGATCCCAGACACCTAGCAATAGAAAGTGAAACACTACACTTTCAGAAGTATCTTCTTGTCTCTTAGTACTGCACCACGACGAAATAGCAATATCACTCATAGTCATTCCGCCTGTTCCAAATGCATAATTTAGCATGTGACGATGATACCAGTCGCATTGAGCCACTTCACAAGAAAGTAGAATATGTCACTCATTGTAACCACCGTGAAAAGAGATCATGCCATAAGCAACACCCTGGATAGCTCCACCAGAAGCACCCTTATATAGAGACAGCTGTGGAAACCACACCATCATCAAGGCCTCCTAGTCAAAAGGATGGCCCTGCATCTTGGTCGATTCCTCTGCCCCGCGTGTTGTGGCTTTTTATGGTGTCGCAATTGATCAGTCACTCACAAACTTGACCAACCCACTTGGTGAAACCGAGTGAAACAAAAGATCAGAGCATGCAGCGATCCGACACTCAGAGATGTTCTCCTCCTGCAAGCAGCGAGGCCCAGTCAGACACCTTAGAAAAGTTGTCCAACAGGTGGAAAGCCAGAAACACAGTCAGTAGCCAGAGTAGGCAGCGCGAAAATGATCTTTTGTGCATGCAGTATCCGCCTAAGAGGAACTGCGCACTAACTGCGACGACATGGCAATTTCCGCAAGGAAAGATATTCTACACAGCTATATGGCAGTCCTACATCATCCCAGTCCAGTTGTTGAACAAGGAGGACAGTTCATCTGTGTCCTGGCAGATGACGCGTAAAGGCAGGATTCCTTCGACTTGTAAGTCCAATTGCCACAGTTCAAAAGTCTGTCCAATGTGATGGTGCTGAGCTGACATGTCTCTAATCTAACTGCTACAACGGTGGTCACCTTGACTGACCTGCAATACCACTCTGAGGTATAGGTCTCTCTGGTGTCAAGTTCGTACCAAGGTAGCGTCATGGTGTGCAAGTAGAGTAACCATACTGCACTAGTACACCAAATTGCACCATATCACGGTGAAGGCAACAGCGCCTACCAGCCGTGTGCTCGTACTCTATAGTCTCACCCATTGTGGAACTACCAGTGTTGGTTTGTGTGTTAGGCGGGTTTTGTTGTTTTTGTCTGAGAGCTGGAGTGAGAGTCTGAGCGTGATTTCTTTTCACCATGATCGGTTCTGGACTTGTTTTGATGTTTTTAGTTGAGTTTGTGGGGGAGCTTGTTTGGATGGTTTTGTTGATTGACATCTATGAGCTTTCCATAGTTTCTCTTTTGACCATCCACAACAACTTACTCTTTGGCACAATGACTGCCACTATCGTGAGTGACCTTTCCATTCGCAAATTTGCCAGTCGAAGAGGCTCAAATTCCAGGAACTTTGCAATTTGTGGAGACAGAAAAGGGTTTGAGTTGGGAAAGGTGCATCTTGGATCTTTCAAGAAGGGTGTTTTGTTGCCAGATGATTTCTTTCCATGATTGCCTGTCCAAGGACGTCATGTGTGAAGTTGACTTGCAGATTTTTTCGTATGTTGTTAGATGGATGCATTGAAAATGTTGATGCATGGATGACATGATCGATGAAGACCTAGTTTTAGTCTCAAAACAAAACAATACCCCTATGACATTGAACTTGTTCATCTTTGAAGAACTTTAAGTTCTTCATGAAAAAAACTTAGAAAGTCTGGAAGGTAAACAACAACAACAACAACAACAACAACAACAACAACAACAACAACAACAACAACAACCAACAAAACAGAAGGGTATGTTGTCTGGAACTTGAAGCCAGCACCTTAGTAGCGTCTGGAACTTAATTCTATAAGCCAGGAACTTAGATGGAAAACATTTTGAAGAAACAGTCTGGAGCTTAAAAAAAGACGTTTTGGACGAACTACAAGAAGGGGGTGAAAGTTACGTTCTAGAGGTGTAGTTCTCCTTTGTGATGGTGTTAGGGAGTGCTGACCTAGTGTGTTTGTTTTGTTTTTTGTTTTTCTGGTTAGACAGCCACTGTTTCTGAAGCTCTTAGAAGTTTTAGCTGCGCAAGAGAAGAGACAGTTTAGTCTCTCAAACTCCGTGTTTTAGTAGCCAAAGAGTTTTTTTAGAAGATTGTAGTTTGTGTTTCACACTGAACGTTGACACGACTTTGGCTCAAGAACGCCAAGTGAAAAAGGTCCGTAACTCTATTACGTGGTTTTCACAAGATTCCATCCGCAGAAAAAGGTTCATCAAGTGGCAAACGCCTGCGCGACATTTGAGGTGCGAACCCAACACCGTCTAGCCCATCTTCGCGGTGGCAACTGCCTGCCAAAACGACGATAGAATCTAAATGTACTGTATAAAGAGGAAGGAGAAGTCTTCAGGAACCTTTGAGAGGAATTTAAGTTCGTCGCTCGCTTTGCATGGTTCGTATTATACGCTTTACTAGCATCTAAGTTGAGTAAGTTGGTTGCGCTTCCAACTTTCAGGCACGACATCGAGTTTGACACTTGGTGTTTTGCGTTTCACCGGACGAACTTCGACCTTATAGTTTACCTGTTTGAACTTGTACAATTAATGCTCCTTTTCTGCCTGTTGGATGCATTCTTATCACAGGTATATAGACAACCTGTGCCGTTTTTCTGCCTTCTTGTCAGTGCTCCATGGTTCTCTCTTTGACTCACTTGACCGCGAAAGTTAATTTGTTTGAGAATTTGTTTTGTGAATTGGCTTCTTCTTTGGTCTGACCATCGAAAGTAAACGCACGCCTTTGGTCTCGTCTGTTTCGTGTAGATTCAGCTGACTGAAGTGCCCGAGACACGCATTCTGACAGCTACCATTAAAAAAACATTCAAAGTCTTCAGATTCACCAGCATGTAGAAGGTCTTCTCACCAATGGTGATTGTTCTCATCTTCTCTTCCATGTCAGTCTTCATTCTGTTGATTCTCGCCTTCTTTGCATCCATTCTCTGTCCTCGCTCTTGCCTTCTCTCTAATCTTATCCTCTTGTAGTAGGTGACGAACTTGACTTGCCTGCCAACTTTCCCTCGAAAAACAAAACGTTGCAGACGCCTATTCGAGGGAAAATACGTGCAAAGGTGCATTATGGCCCTTAATCTTTCTCCTAGATATAATTTTAAGTTGGCTGTAACATCTACATTATACACGTTCATCAAAGTTGATACTCCTTTGAATTCGCAACGTTTTGTTTTCTGTACGCCCCTTACGCCTTAACAGAAGCGAAAACAGAATCACCAAAATACTGCGCCTGCCACAGAAACTGCACGGATAGAATCACCAAATGCTGTATCTGCCACAAAAAAGGCAAGGGCAGAATACTAAATGCTGCACCTGCCACGAACTTGCAAGAGCAGAATCACGAAATGTTGCACCTGCCACGAAAAAAAGGGTGGATATCTTGGATGTTGTCCACTACGTGGAAAGAGCCAGATCAAGCTGGCTACACGTGAAATTATGGCCTTCACTCTGAGCTTGAGATGCTCAGCAGTTTGCTTTTCCACTGACAATGAACCCCACAACGCGTCAGATGCCATATGTTGAACTTATCTTACTCTGTTCATGTGAGCTATATCTTTGTGACATCCTCATAACCAGCTTCCCATTGTTACTTAGTAACTCTACGGTCAGACTTCGGTGAGACTCTGGATGATATGCCCGCGTAAGAAGAAAAAGGATAGAGATAGCTTGCTTCTCTTATGCCTGCATGTTTGTGTTTGTTTGTGTTTGTTTGTGTATGTTTGTGTATGTTTGTGTTTGTTTGTGTTTGTTTGTGTATGTTTGTGTTTGTTTGTGTTTGTTTGTTTGTTTCTTTCTTTCTTTTGTTTGCTTGTGTTTCTCTTTCATGCAACTTCCCACGCAGTCTTAAGAGCAAGAACCACAGCTTCTCTGACCGTCACCCTGTCAGAGTGAGTGCGGCAACAGGGTTTAAAAAGTGACGCGTGTTTGCTTTTCACCTTCTGTAGCTGACTGAAGGGTGCTTTGCCCGGAATTTGATACCCAAGCAGCTTGGAACAAAAAGAAGTAATTGACCATTTTAGCATGTACAATCAGTTGCACGGAAAAAATACCCTCAGACTCTATGTCTTTGGAAAAATTGAGACCTCCAACAAAAAGAAACGGAAACATGCTGAGTCAGCCAAATTCTCCAATGCGGTGCGTTGTTGAATTTGTATTTTTTGATTTGCTTGTGAAAACTTTGGTGTGGCAATCATTTTTGAAACGAACATGTTTTCAATTCTTGGAAGGCAAAATTGTTGTTCGAACTCAGAAAAGTGTCCCTACAAGAGTTTGTTTGAATAATTTTTGCAATTTAATGTTGGATGTAATTATTGTGATATTGTTGTAATGGGTTTTAATTGGTTGGGTGGCAAAACTTCATTTTTTGCTTTCACCATTGTTTTGGATGTATTTTTTTGTTTCCACAAATTCATTTGACCAAAAATTATGTTTCCGGCGCAATGACTATTCATGGGTTTATCAACATTATGGTACATTCTTTCACTTGAACCAATCTCAAAAAACATGGTCAGAGATGGTGTGTGGCGACATGCCATGCTGCGGGGAATGGAGCGATCAGCAGCGCTTTGTGCTGTGGGGCGATGGAAGGTGGGACGACAAGCAGTTGATTCCATCTTGCAGAGTCCGCATCATTTTGAAATTGGTAGATCAACCGTAGGATGTAAGTCCAGTTTCTAGATTGGAGGTGCATTTGTTGAAAAAACAAACATTTTTAAAAATCCACATCCCCCAAGACTCCCATTTTTGGGACTTAATATGATTGAGTCAATCTGATGTCAATTTGTTTATCGTGCTGTCCCTCTTTATTCATCTTGATTCAACTTGGAACATTTAACATCGTTTATCACTTCATTTGATATATTTTTGCACTTGTGTTGATCAGTTTCGAATGCCCTTTCAGGTAGACACCCCGAGAGTTGCGGGCTTTCGCGACAAGCTTTGAACAGGGTGTGTTGGGTCAAACTATGGATGAGTCTCAAAATCAAGGACTTTCGAACTTTGGACTGGAGATAGAAATGGTTCTACACCAAGGGATTCTCAGATCCTCAATTTTGAAAGGCAACCCAATGGTGGGAAGTAGCTACGGTGGAATCTATAGAATCTATGTGAATCTAAAGGATTTGGCCGTATGATCCTTTTCCTGCTGGCATGCGCTTTGACCTTTTGGATATTTCAGGCGATGCTTGCAGCAGCCGATGCTGTTTGTGCACGTTGGCTAGGCAAGAGAAGCTGGAAGGTGCCATGCATGCATCAGCCTGGTTGTGAGGCAGGTTGGACCATGTAAGGATTCAAATTCTTGCAAATTGTCAGTTTGACTTGGTTTCAAAATTGGCAGACCTCACTTGCTTAAGGCCGATGCTTTTCACGGCAATTCCTGTGCCAGTCTGAAAGGCACTTGTCTTTTCCGCCTGATTTGCACTCCGCTTTTTTGTGGCTTCCACTTTGCACACTTTGCAGTGATTTGATGCTGCGTTTCACGGCATTGCCACGGTGAATTGGCTCAGATCGCGAGATCCCCATAACTTTCCCCCATTTTGGATATCGCTACTTGGATCATGGCGCCAAGTCGTACGTATCAACTTGCCAGCGCGATGCTGCTGGTAGGATCTTTGGCTTCGTTTGAAGAGGACTCCTGTTCCGCTGGCTCATGCAATCAGAGTCTCGGCATTAACTTCATCCCTGGCATCCCTCTTGCCATTGTCCTTTGGTTTGGCCCAACCATCCAACCCCGGTGTTCTGGAAGAACTGGTCACTTTTGAAGGATGCAACACAACGCTATGTCATGAATCATCATGAGTTTGTTCAGTTTCTTCAGTTTGGAAAGGCGGTTTTCTGTCTTTCTCAAAGAATCGTTTCTTGCGTTTCCAATGGAATATTCCAGCCCATCTGAGGCAGAGTGGACGTGCTCTCTTGCAGACAGCCTCACAGTTGAAGTCTCCAGCTCCAGTTTGTTCATCCTGGAAGTTGGAGATTGCAGCTGAGAACAAGGATTGGGAGGCCCATATCTTCGAGATTGACCTCTACAGTGGAGATGTAATAATTTCAGGGTCTGGCATGGGAACAGCCACCTCGGATTGCGAACGATCCTCTGCTGAGGGTGCATTTGATGGAGATACCAGCACCAAATGGGTTACATGCTCTGGGGCAAAGGTTGGAAAGAGCGTGACATACCAGTTGCACCAACCAAACGGTGTGACCAAAATCAAGACGAAGCAATGGAGCAGTGCCAACAACGCCATTCCCAAGTTTGATTTGTACTGCTCAACGGATGATGCCACCTTTTCCTATGTGCGGACGGCAGATTTGGGTAGTGGTGCAGGCACCGAGGAGGCTGTTTCTGGTCTTTCTGCTCCCACGGAGGAGATGATCGCTGCCTTTGCCCCTCCAACATCTCCAACGACCACCACGACTACGGTGGATCCGGCCTTATTGGCTAAACCCAGGATCTTCCTCACCAGTGAGAAGCATTCCATGAATTTGGGTGGCATTGGCGGCGCCGATGGGATCTGCACTAACGAAGCTGGTCAACCTGCTAAGGCTTTGTTGGCAGATGAGAGTGGCTGTGATGGTGCCCCATGTCGACGTGCTTCAATGGGAACGTGGCCTCCCACCGAAGGCAGGGTCGATTGGCCATTGCTACCAAAGACCACATACTTCAACAAGGATTGGAGTCAGGAGGCGGGACAGTCGGAGAAGCTGCGAGTGCGATGTCGTCAAAATAAATTCGAAAGAAATGTCCAGCATGTCATGTAGGTTTTTCGTTTTGTTTTGAGATTTCTTCTGAAGTTCTATTGAGGGTCAAAAATGACTTTGAATAGAGATGATACGAATCCTGATAACGTACTCAAGTTGGAAATGCCACCGATGGATTCAAAGGGTCACCTGAACCAGGTGGTCACCACCGATTGTCATGGCCTGATGGCTGGAAAGCTGATGAATCCTGTGACGACCACGGAGTGTTACAATCAAGTCACTGGGCTAATGCCCGACTTCAGCACAGCGTCCAGCACTTGTGAAAGCTACTCCAGTGCAGAATCTGCTGATCAAGTGGTGGTGGGATGGTCCTGCTCAGACACTGCTAAAGGATTGGTCTATAGTTGGGGAGGTGGTGATCATGGCACAATGTCGTGCAACAGCGAGAAACACTTCCTTTGTGTCACCACTCCCAGCTCTCCAGACCTTCCGGTGGATGAGAAGTGCCCCTCGGCGGCACACGGTGTTGGGGGACATGGGCCACGTGACATGAGCCCAGGATGGCCACGACTGCACCAAAGTTCCAAAATTCAAGAAGGATCCATGCCAAGACCCATCCGAAATCATTATAATACTAAATAGTATTTATACTAAACTAAACATATATGTTGACGTTTCTTAGGAGCATTCATTGTACGCCGTGCGCCATGAAGACTTCCATTTCACTGGTCATGGAGTTGATTGGCAACTCAGTGAGGGAAACGACTGGTAAATGGTTTTTATATGCTTTCATATTTTTTCTGCCTTCTGGGCCTTCCGGGTTAGGATTGCTTAGGGAGGTGGATGAGGAAGACTGAAATGTGTCACATGGGTGATGTATCAATTGGATTCGAACCCAGGTGACGGGGGTAACCAACACCCAGAACTCGGGGAAGTGCCCCCCCACACGGGCCCCACTGCACGTCAATCATCAGCACAACTTTTTTTTCCACACATATCCCCACATGAGGTGCCGATTTTGATGTGTACGAGCTGGAAGACTATCAGCAATACATCTCGGGTTCTGGCAAGGTGGTGGTCTACCAGGGTCCTCGCTTGGCCTTAGTCATTGCCGACAGCGCACGACGAGGCTTTGATCCGGACATGCATGATTTAAAAACCACTGAGGCAATGAAAGGAATCGTGTCCAACTTGGAGAAGATGCTTTACATCTATGATGATGTGGTGGGAATGGTGCCACAATACTATAGTTCTCCGGATTCCCGCTTGGAGGGACGAATTCCCAACGAAGTGAACTACCTGCAAACCGCCGCAGGCCTGGCAGGGGCCGCGGTAGCTGGCGTGGCCGTTGGACCCGATTTTGTGAATGGGATGTTGACAAGCGCCTTGGAGGGCCGGCAAGTCATTGACCACATCTTCTTCTATGAGAACTTCAGGAACTACATGTTCCCTGAGGTCTTCACCAAGGTGTTGGATTACCATACTTCAGAGAGCTACTGGAGTTCAGGGTGGGTGAATCAAGGTTTCGTCAACATCTTTGGATGTTTGGTTTCAGTTGCCATTACTCCACCTGTGGAATTCTCGTACTTTGGGACGGATCGGGATGGCTTCATGGAGGGTATGGAGAATCATTTGATGACCTATGTCGAGAACCCAGAGTACAATGTGAACAACACATTCATGAAGGGATTCCTCCCCTGGAGATCCCAATCGAGCTTAGATAACTTGTACTCGGGACTCAACTCATTCCTCTTTCGGAAATGTGGTGGCGTCACGTTCTTGAAGGGCTTTTTTGGTGCCTTGAAGAGCTTGCTTGTGCGTGCTCCATCAAGCAAAGCCGATTACGAAACTGCCATGGAGAATTATTACATTGCGGCCAGCATCGGTGCGAATGCAGACCTCAAGGATTTCTTTATAGGCGGGACCGGGACCTGAAAAAAACCTACATATTTCACAGGAACAGGAACATGATATCCTTCCGCTGAGGCTTTGCCGCGGATGTTTTTGTATCATGTTTGCTCACATGACATGCCAGAAATTTCGCCCGCAGCAGCACCAGCAACAAATTTTGCCGCCGCCACCACCACCACAACAACAACAACAACAACAACAGCAACAACAACCGCAACCACCACGTAACGACCAAAAAAGAAAAACTAACAGGAAACGCAACAAACAACGCAATCAAAACAACATAAAATAACCAGCAATGGCAGCAAACAACACAATCAAAGAAAAACAAAAAAGACATACAATAAAGTACCAACAACAAAACTGTAAACAACAGACGACCAAGAGCAAACCATGACTACCCGTGACCCACCGCGCACCCACCACCCGATAAACTTTAACTGCAAAAGGAAGAAGAAGAAACCAGAAAGTCCAAGGACCATAGCTATGACTCCATATGACTCCATGGTAGAAATGGTTCCAGTACTATGACATCTGGAAGTCCATTTTTTCCTTATGCCTTTGGGACTTTCCAGGGAAAAGGTATACCCTAGTCGTGGCTCGGGGTGGGGCTCTGAATATGTGATTTTCATCCCTGGCTCGCTGGCAGGTGAAATGCGATGGAAGCTTCGTGCCGAAGCTTTGGACTTTGTGAGCGCCAAAGGTCTGACAGACATGAGTCTCTCCGCCACCACAACCACCACCACAGTGATTGGTCCGCTGTGCTCATCCTGGAAGTTGGAGATTGCGGCTGAGAACAAGGATTGGGAGGCCCATATCTTCGAGATTGAGCTCTACAGTGGAGGTGACTTGATTTCAGGGCCTGGCATGGGAACAGCCACCTCGGATTGCGAACGATCCTCTGCCGAGGGTGCATTTGATGGAGATACCAGCACCACATGGGTCACATGCTCTGGGGCAAAAGTCGGAAAGAGCGTGACATACAAGTTGAGGAGCCCGAATTGCGTCACCAAGATCAATGCAATCCAGTTTAACGGGAAAAACAACGCCATTCCCAAGTTTGATTTGTACTGCTCAACGGATGATGCCACCTTTTCCTATGTGTGGACGGCAGATCTGGGTACGGGCCAAGGCACCAATGAGGCTGTCTCCGGCTTAGTTGCTCCACCCTTGCCACCGCCACCCGCTCCAGTCTGTTCTTCCTGGAAGTTGGAGATTGCAGCTGAGAACAAGGATTGGGAGGCCCATATCTTCGAGATTGAGCTCTACAGTGGAGATGAAATAATTTCAGGGTCTGGCATGGGAACAGCCACCTCGGATTGCGAACGATCCTCTGCCGAGGGTGCATTTGATGGAGATACCAGCACCAAATGGGTTACATGCTCTGGGGCAAAGGTTGGAAAGAGCGTGACATACCAGTTGCACCAACCAAACGGTGTGACCAAAATCAAGACGAAGCAATGGAGCAGTGCCAACAACGCCATTCCCAAGTTTGATTTGTACTGCTCAAAGGATGATGCCACCTTTTCCTATGTGTGGACGGCAGATTTGGGTAGTGGTGCAGGCACCGAGGAGGCTGTTTCTGGTCTTGTTGCACCATCATGAGTGCAGAAGCTCAGTAGCTGGTAGTAGCTGCTTTCGTGAGAAAAGTCTTGCCTCAAGCTTCGAGCATTCTAGAGCGCTGGGAATTAGATGCAGAACCCCAACTGAATTCGGCGGGCCTTCTGTTGGCCCATGCGCTTGCAGGTGAATTGAAATGTTGATGTTCAATTTTGTTTGAACTTCTCTCAGGCAACCCCCCTGGGCTACATCACAGCGGAGCATGACAACTATGGGCAGCAGCGCAACTAGTCTTCATGTGTGATCTGTTGGGTCGTGAGACATTGCAAAATCAGGGAGGGCATGTTCCCTCCCTTCATGGAGTCAAAGTTGCGAGTCACCAAAGCACTTGCCAGCATCCTGCCCCGGTATCCTGCCCCCGGCATCTTGAGGCGCTGGCAATCTCGGTGTCGGGGCAACTCGGTTGCCTGCAGACCTTTTGCTTTCCTCGTTGGCGGTCACTACATGTCACTACAATCACTTTATATCTTTTAAGGGTCACATAGCCAACCCAAAAAGGTGTCACAGATCCGGCTAAGCACCCGTTGCACGTGAAACCCTGAACAATGAAAAGTATTCTGTATAGGCGCAGGATTTCTTTCATCAACAGTGATAGATCCTGAGTCTGAGGTTTGAATACGACGAACAGCTGCAGTACTGAAAGACTGGCCTGTGCCTCAGAAGTCCATTGTCAGAACATGGAGAAGCGCTACGGTTTGATTTCTATCACAATTCCCTTTTTACAGGTTTGACGAGTCTTGTCAGAGCTGGAATTTCTTAAATGCATTGTTTTTGCTGTATGGCTTTTTGCTTTGCTTTGTATGCCAAATTGCTGAGGGCAAATCGCGATGAGTCCTTTCTCCCGATAGCTACATCAGCCGTCTTGAACCGGATGTTGATCAGGCGCTGCGGTCGAGCCTAGCGGATTCTGTGCTCAAACTGGGAACGGATCATAAGAAGCCAATCCGGCCAGGTTGGAAAGCTTTTCTCTTTTTTGCCTTGGTTTACACTACAGCTCAAATTCCGGTAAACTTGAACATATATATTTTGCGTAGTGTAAAACAGAATCATTGTTTACATATGCACAAAGGACGCATGACGAGGACGAGGTATTGCACAATTTTGTACGGTCCATGTACAAATTTGTACTTTCACGGTATACTTTTACTACAGTTCATTCTGCAAAGGTATGCCTCGTATTGAACACAGTTATCGTTTTTGATCAGACGTTGTTCAAATGCGCCAGTTTCGTTGTAGCATTTTGACCATTTCGCTTAATCATGAATCCTTTTTCGCAAGACTCTAACAACCCGGAGCAACAACAAAATGAAAAAAAGATTCATAACGCATCGCGGCTGCATATGCTGTTCGGGATATTCTTTGGCCTTATTTTAGACCATTGATTAAGAGGTAAGCGGTCTGACCCGAGATGTTTGTTCTTGGTTACACGCGGCTGGGCCTTTTCATTTCTTGACAGTTTGGGACTCAATAAAGTCTGCTGCTGAACTTGATTGGCCTTGGCAGGTTGATCAACGAGTTGCTGAATCCGTGAAGGACATTTTCAATCGACACAAGGTCGTCGTGATTTCAGGATGCATGCATCCAGTGTGATGTGTGATGGGTGCACGACTCAGCATCACCTGAATGCAGTACATTTGGAACAGAAAGTTCGGACACGTATCAAGTGCAAAGATAGCAACATTGGGAGGCCAGATTTGGCTATGCTGATGATGAAACCCTTTCTTTGGCAAGCGCTGCAGATGCCAAGAAGCAGGCATGAGAAGTGAACGTCGCACTTTTAACAGTGCAATGAATTCACAGCAGCTGGCCACATATGACCAGGAAAAGATCGAAACACAAACAAGCCAATGCAAGTCATTTATGGTCTGAAGCAATGAACCGCCAAGTGACGTATATATCAATTTGCATGACTCACATGGTTTTGGAAACAGCCTGAATTGATCCGAAGAGTCTAGACTGTGCTTGGACGAGGCAACAACCCCCAAGACATCGAGCCCAAAAAAGACATCCTGAGAGTAAGCATCTGATCCAAATGGAGCCAGTAGCCCGTGACTTTCGCCGGACGCCGCTTTGTACTTTTCTACCAAGGTTCACAGCGACTTGATTTCCTCCAGCAGAATGCAACAAATGGAAAAGCAGATCTTATGCGAGCATGCTAGCAACACACCCTTGTCAACCGGGTCTCTTCACCCTCCACCACCCGCACTGACTCCACCAGAGCGCACACCACAACACGCTTCTCTGAAGCAAGTCTCCTCTACACTTTCTAGAACACTTCTCGCGATGCAAATGCAGTTTGTTGAAGTTTTCAATCCTTGTTCTTAGAAGAGGACGCCATATCCTTCTTTGCGTGTCAATACACTATATTCGCAATAGAAATTGTGGTTGCCTGTGTTTCCTGTTTTGAATAGCTGGTTCATTGGTTGACAGTGAGTCATTGATAGTTTTTGGCTCAAGAGTGTCGCTGGTAAATGCGGCTTGTTTTGATCCGCCATGAACTTTGCCCTTGAGAGCAGAATGACGACCACAGATGGCTTTTATGCCGTAGAGTCCTTCCATCCAAATTCCGTCGCTGCTATCCTGTGCCAAAGGTTGTCATTCTGTGGCCTTGGCTTGGAAACTTCAAATTTGAGAGGTGCCTTACCTGACCCAATTTTGCCCAAGGTCAAGCCGGCGTTCATTTGTGAGAATGCATTTGACTTGCAAAGAGATGCATAGAATACGGATGGACTAGGATGGATTTAGACCTTTTTCCAAGATGTGTGATGATACCAAAAACGAGTCAGCAGAAACTAAGAATTGGCCGATCTGTTGGAATATCACCTGAAGTCTTGAACTTCAAAGTCTTCATCAGACGCGTTCCGAGGGCACTGGGTGCCACGGGAATGTTGCCTAGTCCTGCGAAAGTATGCAACAAGCGTCGTTTGTTTGAACGTCAAAAGATGTTAAAGCTGCGTTCAGACTGAAAACTGTGATTCCAGCAGCAGCCAACTTTGGGAAGCCAGTTTATCATTATCATCGCAACCACCATGTGCAAAAATCGAAGATTCAGTTGGGCTCGTGTATACATGAGTATTTTTCAGCCCAGCAGTTTGCAGCAATTCAGGGGGGAGAGGCCATGACCTTTGCCATCGGCGTGCCATGACTTCGGGAATGTTGAATTCGAAGTCAACTTCGTACAAGTGTACCGGAACAACAGTAGAAACTGTTGGACTGGAAATCAATGATTCATACTGAGTTTGTTTTGCTCTTGTGCTGGCAGGTGCTGCATCCAGCAAGGACACAAAGTCATGGCTTCACCATGCAAGTTAACTGCAGCCTCACTCTGAGCTTCCCACGAGGTTTGTGAGACTGGGTGACAATATAGTGAAGAGACCTCTAGCTCAAGCTTGACATATGGGGTTGGATGAGTGCAGGATATTCCAGCACCGAAGGCATCAGGAGTTCTTTTTTTGGCTTGAGATTATTGGATGAGAAGCACACGTTGTGTAAAGCAAATGTTGTGTTCTTCCAGGTTAATGTGGTACAGTGGAAGACGAAATCAGAACGCCTTTTCTTGGGCTATAGCTTTCCTGCTTGGTTTTCAGATTGGATGAAAAGTGCAAAGAGCATCTTCTGTCCCCCGTCAGAGGAGGATGACGATGTCGATGGAGGTTGATGTGTTCAAAGCTGTGGCAGGTTCGTGTTTGCAAGCGCTTTTCTGTCGAGCAAGTGGTCGAATGCCCAGTATGCACGGCATACCACATCTTCCAAAGACCTTGATGTGAGACAAGAAGGGCCCACAGAGGTTGCTGCAGCTCGTCTTTTTGTGAGCTTTGAATGAACAGTTCTATCACTGGGCAAGGATCATGCGGGTCTTGCACATGCCAGATGCCAAGGCTCAAAGCTGCTTGAGTGGGTGGACTCTTCAGCTGTAAACTGTCACTTGGTTGGAATGCCAGGATCAAAGACTTGACGGAGGCAACTCAAAATTGACGAGCGGAGTCTGAGTACCAGCCTCGAAGCGACGTTCCGAAGTTGTTTTTTTTCTGCATTCACAGTGTTGCGAGGAAGAAAGGGGAGTTGAAGAGATGACTTGAGAGAAGAAGATGCCACACTCGCGCGGCGTTCAAAAGTGTATAAGGCTTGCTTTAGATTGAAGCTCAAAGCATGGTGCAGGAACCTCCAGTGCAAACGAAGCCACTTCAAAGAGCCATTGATAGAAGGGAGGAGGCATCCATTGCATTGCCCGCATCGCATTTTGCGGATTCAATTCATGAAGCCTGAAGATATTCTATACATTGCTGTGCCCAGTTTTGGAATGTTCAACTGCATGACCATGTGGCCTCCCGGAACATCAGTTTACGCTTTGCCTTCGCTTCATACTACACCATATGGTTGCATTTGTCGTGAGCCTGGGGGATCTGATAATTCAAGATCATATATCTTTGATCTGATGCCTTGTTCCAGATCTTTCATGCTTGAGGAGCCATTGTTGTGTGTTGCCCCTTGCACCTAGGGGTTGGCCAATGTCGAGCATTACAGTATGGGGTAGTGAACGATTGATGTCAATTGAGGATTGCCATGGTCACATGATGATCAGGGCCTGAAGCTTGGCCTGTTCACCCATACAGCATGCTCCCACAGCGCATTCCATGGCACCGACCAGCACACTTCAGCAATCCTATCATATAGACTCAGTACGCGGGAAACAGCATCCTCTCTTCAGCAGTCGGATCTTCACATTGGATTTACACACTTGAAACAGGACCCTCCAGCACGTAGATTGCAACAACGGTTTTGATGTCCTTCTTCGAAATGGACCGCAGCATTTTGCACAGTTTGGCTAGTTCAGCACCCCATCACACCAGGACCAGACATGTGTCTTTGTGCCAAAATGCCCCTAGTGTCAGAGAAGTGTCACTGCAGCGCAACACCCAATCATTTCAAATAGCCAGCTGGAAGTTGGAAAGCTCCGTTTGGCTAAGCCAAATCATGTTAAGATACCAATCACACTAAAGAATCCGAGAATTCAGACATCTACCCGCTTTCTTGTTCTGGGTCTTCAGATTTCGGCTAGCATCTCAATATCACCCTCTTTGTGGAATGAAACCCTTGCCCTGCCTCATAAAATCGCTTCTGCAACCAGCAGGGGAGGAAACGGCAGCAAAGCATCTTGAAAACTGCTAGCTGCTAAGCCTTTGTCGTTTCATTGATTAAATTTTGACCAGCAATCAATGGTGCAGAAGCCATCACCATGTTTGCAAGGGTCCAGGTCTTTTTTCCCTGCGGTCGCTCTAGGATTGAGATAGGACCATAGGCTGATAGGGTCATAGCCATCGTCATAGAGCCATAGCTGTGGTCAAGGCTGGCGATAGTTGAAGAAGTTGAACACACTGGCTGTGTTGGGTGGTTAGCCAAGAGCAGCCTGCTCACTTCTTGGAATGTCATGCGCAACAAGGGAGTACGACGTGCTAATTTGGGCCGACTGAGGGGTTTCGAATAGTGAAGACACCGACGCTTCGGAACATCTGCAGCTCCCGCTGGTGACAGGAACTGGTTGAGGTTAAGGGCATGGACTTACCCAAGGCGCACTTAGCCACAACTCATTGGTTGGTCACGTTGCTAGAGTGAAACCGCAGTGGAACCACAGTGGAACCACATGAGTACTCCAAATTTTACGTCTGGATTTTGGAGGTAGCCGCACACCACGACCGTCATGTGTGGAGCGGTCGATTTTCGCTAAGCTACCCTCCTAATGTTTCGGAGCATGGGCGTAGACTCATAGCTGTCAGGGCCGGTGTTTCCACCTCACTTCACTGGCTTTGAGCATTTTTATGATAAGCACACTGCTCATGTTAGAATGGCATGTAAGATGTACTTCCATTGGGATGATGGACCCTGACGTCCATCCATGTTCGAAAACCATAGTTGAAGTTGTGCCGCAGTAAGCAGTAAGATCAGCAAGCAGGCATTGAAATCCAGCACTCGTGCATGCGGTGTAGATGCAGGTCGGTGAATGGACTCTCTTTCTCGCAAACCGTTCTTCCTGTGTTGATTATTTCCGTCCGGAAGCAAGCAGTTGCAGGGCATTTTTGGACAGTGGATTCTCATGTGGTTGATCCCATATTTTACATAGCGTCCTATCGGTTTCGTAGGTCTGTATCAGAATCACTTGAACATGTCAGCTGGTGCATGCAGCCAAGAAACAGTAACATCTAGCAGGTGTGATTTCCTGACATTGACATGCAGCTCGTTTCCCGCCGGTGACGGGTGAGGCTTGTGGGGGGAGTATGCTGCTAACCCACCGGGTCACCGGGTCAGCAATGACTGACAGCTCTTGTCTTGAAATGTCGGCCCGACAACATCGTTGAGACGACTGTTTGGGCCTTCCTTGGCCCGGATGTGAAGGTTACCAGTAGACCAATGTAGGCCCTTAAGACCCTCATAAGCCTGAATCTTAGGACTTGGAAGGATTCGGGCGGCCTTCAAGTTAATCGCCAGCAGAACGACTTTTCAAAGGCACATTGCAATGTGGCACTTGGACTGCACTGAGTTTTCCGCGAATAGCGAGCCATGCCCTTTGTGATAGCTCCTGGTGCAGTGGTAGGTGCTCACCGTGCTCACCCTGCGATAGGTGTTTTCCCAGGTTTGCAACCGTTTTCACGAAATATTTTGAAAGCTTTGAACAGCACATGGGCACATGGAGCCTGAGGATGATATGGGATGACTCCTTTGCACGTGGTGAAAGCTTCCGGGCTACTTTGGGATGCCAAAGTAGCATAGGTGGGAAAAAAGAGACCCCACCCAAGTGACCCTTTTTGCCACAGTTTTGCAGCACAGCCAATCCACTGGTCTTGGCGACTTGGGATTTCTGTAGTAGTGGCCAAAGTCTGAGACAGGTCTTGGGGTCACGCCATCCCTGCGGGTGTTCAAATGCTCTCGTTTGAGAAAACACCAAAAACTCCAAAATGAAGGGAAGTTGTGGTTAATCTGGGAACCTGCAAAAGTGAAAACTCCGGCCTCCAAAGCTCCGTTTTGAAGCCCTGCAAAAAAAGTGACCTGATCAATGAATGTGGCGAAAGTGACTGTGAAAGTGATTTACCAATCACGCTTCCAAATCCGAGAATTCAGACATCTAGGACCGCTTTCTTGTTCTGGGTCTTCAGATTTCGGCTAGCATCTCAATATCACCTCTTTGTGGAATGAAACCCTTGGCGATGCCTCGTAAAGTCGCTTGCTGCAACCAGCAGGGGAGGAAACGGCAGCAAAGCATCTTAAAAACTGCTAGCTGCTAAGCCTTTGTCGTTTCATTGATTAAATTTTGACCAGCAATCAATGGTGCAGAAACCATCACCATGTTTGCAAGGGTCCAGGTCTTTTTTCCCTGCGGTCGGTCTAGGAATGAGATAGGACCATAGGCTGATAGGGTCATAGCCATCGTCATAGAGCCATAGCTGTGGTCAAGGCTGGCGATAGTTGAACACACTGGCTGTGTTGGGTGGTTAGCCAAGAGCAGCCTGCTCACTTCTTGGAATGTCATGCACAACAAGGGAGTGCAATGTGAACTGCACCAGGCCCACTCGGCAGAGCAACAAAAGCCACGAGAGGAATGCCTCTGATTTTCCCATGGCTGCCCAGGCTTCACGCGGTACTTTTCAAGACCAAAAGCCAGAGTTCAGAGCCTCCGTGCTGCAAAAACGTTCAGTTTCAAGGGGTTTTTCATGGGTTTTTCATGGGTCCTCCATAGGTCCAACTGTGCACCTCGTCCTGGCTCTGAGTTTTTTTGGGAGGTATATCGTGGGTGGCTCGGCAATCGAAGAGGAGACGGCGGCCTTGTCTCTTAGGTCACCAGAGCCTCCTGGAAGCTTTTTCAGATCGCTTCATGTCGCCTCCTCTGCGACTTCAGCTGTAAAAAAAAGAATCCAACTGCATCTCAAGCTTAGACTCAAACGTTGACACCCAGAGCCCAACTGGAGGCTTTGCTGCCCATGGCCACAGTTGGTCACAGTCACAATGGTTCCTGATCTTGCAAACAAACAGGTCCGACAGCCCTCTCTGCTATGGGACAAAGCCACTTGAGTGCCTATCAAAAATTGGCCAAATGCAACTGCTTTGGGCGAGGTTCAAATTGGTCAACAAAGCAATCAGTTGCTCAATTTGAGAACTGGCATGTTTCGGAGAAGGCGCTGGATGCATTGGCCAGTGATATGGCCGGTCGAAAATCGGCAACAAGTTTGGACCAGGAAAGGGCATCCTGACAGCAGAGAGAATCCCTTCACCCACCTGGATTTAAACCGGAAAGGGTTTGGAAAGCTGCCAATCTTGCACCGCCGGAGTTCAATGCCTACCTCGCCAAATGGAATGCTTTGAAACATGGAAACCAGGCTCCCTAGCGACAATGGAGCTGTGAGTCATTCACCCCTTGGTTAGCTCTCCATTTTAGGTGCTTGACATGATTGCTGCCAGATGCCGTGGGTCAGTCGGATTTTGTTCAGGCATCAGGTTTCTCGGCGCAGAGAAAAGCCGTATTTCCAGGGTTACAGGTTTCGAAGAAGCAAGAATGTGACCTCAAATTCTGCTGGATGAGCAGTTTGCTCATGAGCATCATCAAGGATCGGTACAGAGGCTGATTGAAATTGTGAATGAAGATCCATTGGACGGTCCACTCTTCCAGTCAGCTACAGCTCTTCGAGTTGACAATCAGATCAGGGCCAGTGGAATCCGTAATCCTGAGGCTCCACATGACTCCGGAAGACGTGTCGAGGTGTTGGAGGACCCCGTTTTTTTGTATCTCCAAGATCAAAAATGAAGCTGCGTCCAAGGATTCTTGGCTGTTGCGTGGTACATCGGTTATTGTCGGGACAATCACACCCGTCACATGTCAGAGCCGTCCAAGAAGAGTATGTAACATGATTAACATGATTTAAGCAAACACATCCGATCATTGCGATGTGCTTTCGTGAAACTGGGGACAGGGACATGCCGGACCATGCCGTTCCCGTTCCCTCAGTCACAGCCTTTTGGGTTGATCGCTGCACTGAAGATCCAGGAAGATCCACCCGTGAAGAATCACTGTAGGGATTATTTTGCTTAGCTGATTAGCGAAACATTCCGTCCTCTTTGAATTGACCTCCGCATCCTTTGCACTTTTTTGCACATCCAAGATTTTAGGATATCCCAAAATAAGCTACAAGAATCACAGACCTTCTGTGGTGTGCCTGTTCCAAGCTCAAACTTTGTGCTGAGGAAACGTGCAGCCCACAAGAACTGCACGTCTTCTGCACTTGGGGTGTGACGGTTGCGTCTGTTCCAAGTTCGCATGTCAAAATTTGAGGGGCGCAGAACGCAGAAGTAGCTGAAATCGTAAAGAATTGCATACATCATTCATCCATGCTGAAGCGATGGTATTCAAGAGTGTAAGTCCCCAAAAAATCATGTAATAGCAAGGTGGTCTGTCAGGGGTTTGGGAAGAGACCGAAATTTGGAGTTCAAAACACTTAACTCCTGAGTTAATTGCAGTCTATTTCTGCCATATTTCCACCATTTGGAGCCTGGAGCCTGGAGCTGCCTTTTGTTCTTTGCAACATTCTAAGTATAAACTCAGGAGCGAATCTGCTTGCATGTGCAGTCTCATGAAAAGTCTGAACTCTTTTTTTTTGTCTCGCAAAATGTGTGTACTGAGTAGGCCACCTGACAAGTTTCACAGGGGGGTCACTCTGGATTAGGATTTTTTTCATATATATAACGTACGACAATAAACTTCAGAGGAAAGTGCAAGACAATGCAGTTTGTCCAGGTAAAAACTCTGAAGGTGATAGAAGTTCAAAGTTGGAAACAGCACATGTACCAGCTCTGATTGTAAATGATGCAGAATTGCAGAGTGTCCCCTCATAAAGTTAGCTCTGAAGGAAATGTCAACCAAAGCCAGGAGCCTAAACCTCTGGAGAATAGTGAAATTGCATGCCTGCTATCGAAACACTGAAATCTAGAGTTAATGGAATAAACTCCGAGATCCAGTCATAATCCCGCGGTTTGGTGAGGCTTTCCTTTCGAATCGAAAACGAACGAACCGCAGCGATACAAACCGAAGCGAACCGCCTGGTTCATTGGCATTCATTGGCCTTTGCCATTGCACGAACCTAAACGAACCGAAGGCTTCCTGTACTCTCAAGCCAGAAATGCCAAAGAATTCCATTCGAAGAGGATGGCCGCTCGCTAGTAGGGGGATCGAACCCAGACAAGCGCAATTTAAAAAACATTTTTTTCGGGCCCCAAAAGGCTTTTTTCATTTTCACGAATTTTCCAGGCGCAGACAACCCAAAATGAAAAAATGCCTTATTTTTGAAGGTGCCCGAAAGTTTTTTCTCACCCACGCAGTTAACCTGGGCCTTTTTTCGAAAATGAAAAAAGATTCTTCAGGGGGCCAAATTGATTTCAATCACCACCTTACTGTAATGGCCCATTGGCCCATGAGTTAAGCTTGTGGTCTCCGGAAAAACTTTTGGCCGCGGGGAACGAGCTGCCGGTTTGGGAGAAGGTTATGTGAGACTTTGAGCACTTGCTAGTTCGATTTGATTCCTGGCGGTTCAGTTTCTAAACAGTTCCTTTCCGGTTCGAGTCCCAATGGTGAAAACTCGACATTGACGATACCTTCATTTGTGTGAATGCAGCACGAAGATGCACGAAGAACTTCTGAAGTGTGAAGCAAGTATGCCGGAAAACATGCATCATCGTAGACCTTCCCTAAAGTCATTTGAATCACCACCTTACTGTAATGGCCCATTGGCCCATGGGTTAAACTTTTGGTCTCCCGAAAAAGTTTTACTTTTGACCGTCGGCCACGGGGAACGAGCTGCTGGTTTGAGGGAAGGGTTTATGAGACTTTGAGTATTTGCTAATTCGATTTGGTTCCTGGCGGTTCAGTTTCTAAACAGTTCCTTTCTGGTCTGTGAAGTTTGGTTCCGTGTTGTCAATGCTGTTGGCACATAGCCTCCTCAGTCTCCAGAGGTTGTATAGTGCCAAGAGGGTGCAGAACACATAAGTAGCTGAACTCCCACATACGCCGCTGAGCGGCAGTATGTCGACCCATGCAATGTGTGAAGAGTTTGGTTGCAACCCAAAACCTGCCACGTGTGAATAGTGAAGAATCCCTTTAATATCTTCAATGGGGATCATTTAGCTAAACAAGTTAAAGATTCCATCCTCTTTGAACTGATCTCTTCTGCATGGAGTCGATCGAGAGGTGATGGAAGAATACGCGCGTGATTTTGTTACACAAAAAGCGTAGTCCAGAAGAACCGCGCGCCTTTAGCACTTGGGGTGTGACACCTGTTCCAAGTGCATGCAGTTCAAGCTTTATAGGTGGCAGCAACGTTGAATTTTCATAGGACAAAACGACCGATGTTGATGAGGCGCAGCAAACTGAAACATCTCAAAATCCACTGCCCTTTCTCCAGAAATGCGGTGAAAAACCCCTTGTGAAGTACGGTTGTAGTGTTGACTTGCTCTTTGGCCAAAAATGGCATCCTCTTTGAATTGACCTCTCTTGCATGCAGTCGCTTGAGAATTTCCGCTTGATTGAGGGAACACTGTCTTTTTCTTTTGTTGCGTCTCCTGTCCCTAAAAGCGCAGCCCAGAAGAATTTGAAGAACCACACACCTGCTGCAGTTGGTGTAACAGATGTGTCTGTTCCGTGTTTGCACGTGCAGACTTTGTAGGGTGCAGCACCCAGAAATAGATTTCCCATCCGACATCGATGCTATTCGAAGCTAAGCAGAAAAGTTGAAAGCAGCCCAAACATGAACATTTCATCGTGACCCTTTCGTGTGTCATGGGTTTCATGTAGACGATCCCCTCGTTTCAAAAATTGTCAACTTGCCAATCCACAGGACGCTTTGACATTTGCCGTCTCTGCAGCCTGCACTGCTCGGCCGAACTTCCGTTGGCGCCTAGCCCGTCCATGCTCAGTTCGTAGTGCACAGTAGCTGCAATAAATTGCAACAATACATTGCTAAAGAAGCATTGTATCGAATTGAAACGATAATTCCTAAGAGAACCTCCCGCGTGAAAGTATCCAGGAACTTATCGAACCCCCACTCGACGCTAGACCTTTTCGTGTGACCAACGTGGCATTCATTTTGAATTGGCCTCTCTCGCATGCAGTCGCTCGGGGATTTTTGCTTGACAAATGATGTCATTTTTGGAACATATCCCAAAAGATATAGCTCAGAAGAACCACACCGACACCCAAAGCTTTGCTCCTGGGATTGCAGCGAGTTGTGTCTGTTCCAAGTTTGCCTCAATCTTCGGGTCCAGGGCTGGACATCGCTGGACATCCACACGTTGCGGGGAAGCTGTGCAACCGTTGAGCTGTCAACGGTGACCCGATTCCGCTGAAAACTTGGCGCTTCCGAGGCCTGCAACTCGTGACGATTCGGGGCCCAGGACTTCATAATCTTCGAACTTCTCTCGTTATGCCCTTGTTTTTTTGGCATGGCCCTTCTCAAAAACCCGCACGATGCAAAAACCCCAAAACCTTCACATTCAGATCACTCAGCCAGCATTGAGATTTGGATCGTGAGTACCTCGGAAAGCAATTGTGAACCATTGGATACCGCGTGGTTCATGGGTCCCGACCCCATGTATTTCAAAGTGTATTTCCACCATTTTCCAAAAGCCAAGTTGGCCAAGTCCCACCTTTTCCAGTTTTTTTTGCACTGGCCATTCAGTTCAACCGGCTTCTGGCGGTAAATGTAGTGTCGATGTGTGCCACCAGGTTGACCAGTGCCAGCAGTGCGAAACGATCAACATGAACATGCAGAGTCTCACCCATTTGAAGATTTCGAAGGTCCTTGGCTAAGAGATGTTTTTGCCAAATGGATGGAAGATGATGATGATGGAAGATAATGGCTGACCAGAACAGTTTTTCTTGGAAAATGTGCTAAAAGATCTAAAATCGAGCCAGCATCTGGATTGCCACTGAAAGCATACCCAGCTTGAAGTGTCAACAATGTCTGGAAGCTTCAAAATTTTGCCCATGATTTTCAATCTAAGATTCTGACCCCGTAGCTTCCGAAGAATGTTGGCGCTGGCCCGTCGGGGTGGCATGGCTCCAAAGTCCTAGAATAGCATTCTGTGCTATGCTCCACGTGCTCCACTTAGAGCTGTGTTGAAAACCCCAGTTGGTTGCTTGATGTAGGGGATTCTACTACCCATTTATATGGAGAATATAATACGCTGATAAAAGGATCCCTATAAACCAATCAGTATATAATGGAATGTCATAAGGGTTTCAAACGCTGCTCACTTGCACACTTGCAAAATGCTTCGGTCCTGGTTCTTGCCGGGTCGTTTTTCCTCCAAATGTCAAAAAAAGGACAGCAGTTAGTTGGACCGGGCCAGTAATCAAGCAGAGGCTTCAGAACTTCGTGGATGCACCCATTTCATCCCAGGTCATGCCAGGTCATCCCAGGTCATCCCGTTTCTCATGAGCCAAAGATGAAGAAGATGAAGAGGTTGCAGCAGGTTTCATCACGCGCCAAGTGGCCCGACGCCAAACCTTCGTGAGATCTGGGAGGCGAGCTCCGAAACTGTTGGCCGTGTCATGCCATGTACATGTAGGCCATGTTTCATCTCACAGCTTCAAATTTGGATGATGATGATGATGATGATGATGATGATGATGATGATGATGATGATGATGATGATGATGATGATGCTGGGATTGAGTTGGTGTACTTTACTGAGATTTTTTTTGGGGGGGCTGGTTCTTGACAGTGGACCGCTTTTACGAAAATTGTGGCACCGCTGTCTCGTTATCATCAGGACGTGCTAACGTCTTGCACTCAATCCTCCCACTGGGACCTTTGGAGCCTTATTTCGAGGTGGGGATCTCAGAAATCTCAGAACGTCGCGGAAGATTTGGGTTTGACCACCATCTCGAAATGGGATTAACCGCCTGTGCTAGTAGATTGACTAACCAGCTACGTTTTTCCTTTATCTGAACCAAGAAAAATTGGGTTCTTCTGGGTTCCATTTGGATGTATAGGAATATATGAATATATTGTCATGTTAATGAATTATTGTGAACCCCCCAAAAGGCATTTTTGCCAGTGGAGTCTTTCCCCCCCAAAAATGCCACCAATTTGAGGTGGATTTTCAACAATGATATTTCATGTTGGATCCTGATTATGTGTGGCTATACTCCGCCATTCAAAACCTCCCGAAAAGAATTCTAGAGGTTTGTTTATAATAGCTACCCCACCCCCCAAAAAAAACCAAACCATTCGTTTTCCCCATTTGCCACTGGGAGATTTTTTGGGGTCCCCCGTGCTGGACCATCCAACTGGAAGGATCTGAAGGGACGACCATCTGAGACGGGCGGCGCCTCGGAGGGATGAGAAAAGGAGTTTTTCTGCAGGCGGAGTTTTGCCAAGCAAGGCGTCCAGAAGATGAAGGCATTGCCCATTTCTAAATAGGAAGATGAAGGCTGGAAACAACTTGAATTTGCTTGAAGCCTAAAAAAAACCGTTCACTTTGGGGGTTTGGGGGTTTGTCATTGTGCACCTTTGATGACTGGAAAAATGACTTCCCAAGCATACACGTTCCAATAGCCATTTTGATCAGTGGGCCGTGAGTTTTATAGGACGGGCCTCCATGCCTGTGGAGTAGGCCCGAGATTGTTGAGTCAATGAATCACAAGAGTGTTCTACTGAATTGAAACGCATGACTTTGTAATCATTTCTTGAAGCTGTTGATGTTTTGTGCTTTTGAGTCTCGGATCATTTCTTCATCGTCGATATTCCCATCTAGCGTGACTTACAGAACTCGGAAGCAGGCGAAGTATTGTAGCACATGGTGCTGCTGCCGGAAAGTGATTTCCTAGTGAGGCGTGTTCAAGTTGAAGGGGAGAATTTGGGACACGAATTCACCAGAATTCGGGCAGGGCTAGAGTTTCCAAGTGTTTCAAGAGTCCATGACACTGAGTGAATGATACGGCATTTGGTAAGGTATTTTTGCCGAATTGCCCATGTGGTTATATTGTGGTCAAGCTAAAATCTCCATCAAAACAGTTGGTGCATCCACTTCACTGGCGCGGTGATTATTTTCTCGTCAAATTGGTTGGAAAATTTGAAGACTTGTTGTTTGAGCAGATGCTAAGCAGGTGCCTTTTATAGCAACATGTGCCTCCGTGACTCCCCAGCGTTGCTTTTTTTTTCGCAAGGCTGACGGAGCTCTATGGCTTGAATCGCTCAGGCTGGTGAACGGAAGAAATCCCAAACAACCACCCTGGGATGGTAGATAAAACCTTATGAATATATAATGGTACGTAAGTTTATCTACCCAACTTCAACTGATCTTCAACTGGTGAGCCGGATTTCTGAACCATTGACAGTAGGTTGCAGAAATTGCGGTAAAGATTGATTGTTGGGATCCTTGTTGGGATCCTTGGGTGTTTTTTGGGATTTCCAAATTGATTCCAGGCACCGTCTATGTGTGGATCAAGCGTTTTGCTGGAAGGCGTGTTTTGCTGGAAGTGAGTCCATGTAGTTGATGCCGGAAATGCAGCTACCTTTTTGGGGACAAATGGTGACATAATGGGGTTGGGGTTCTTTTTTCTTCTGAAGTTTCTCCCTTTCTCTTGGAAGTTTCTCTATTTATAATTTATGGGCGTTTCCAAAAATAGTGGTACCCCCACATCATCAATTTTATTTGGGTTTTCCATGATTTTCACCATCCAATTTTTGGGGGAAACACCCCTATTTTTGGAAACACCCATATAGGTGAATTTCTGAAATGATCCAAATCAAAAAGCTGGTGGTGAGTCGGAGAGACATCGGATCCATCGGATCGGCGTTTTTGGAGAAACCGGCGCGCAGGTTAGCCGCGCTTCGGAGGCGCAAGCCCAAAGAACAGGAGGAGGCAGCCGGTAAAGAAGAACCTAGGCGCCCCTGGGGTTTGGAAGCTGATTTGGTGAAGCTGGATGTGTTTTTTGGAGGTTTGAAGGGGTTTGCTAGGCAAATTGCAGGGAATGGGACTATTGATGTAAATGCTGTTGGGAGATTCCGTTTTGAGCTAAGTTGCGTTGTGACTTTTTTGCTGCAGAAGAATCTCTGGTCGTTTGTGGAGGCGAAACATTTTTTACTAAGAAGTGCCTTGAGATGGTAGTCTTGAAACGAATGATGTGCTCCAATCTCGATATTTGATTCCCTTCCAAGTGCCAGAATCTTTTTTCACCTTTTCTCTCAAGATCTTCGATCTTTCCAAAAGCTATGCTTCTAGGAACAATCTCGATCCCACACCGGAACAAACAAGTCTAACTTTCCTCCCCACAAAAAACATGGTTGATTTTGGTGCAGAAAAACAATGCCATGATTTCTCGAAGGCCCTTAGACGTTTGAGATTTTGAGGTGCTTGGTTCGCGCGCGTTCCAACCGAAAAAAGTCAAAGATTAGTGCTGGACTCGGTGGCTGAAAGTTGGAAGTTGGTGCATATTGGCCAAACTGGTAGGGAATATAGGAGTCCGGAATGACGAAACCAGTTTTTTTTACATACTTGATTTAGACATGAATAAACATTGGGAAATGTCTTACAAAAGGTAGATGGAATGATTTGATGACATATTATGGATGATGGATATGAACATTTCAGAGTCAGCCGTGGTTTTTGCCTTTATGGTGTCTATATTTATACATCAATCCCTATCGATGTTTCATTTGTTTCTTCGTTCAAATCCTGTAGTTCGAAGGTTGTGACGGTTGATCTAACCAACAGGATTCTGCGGAAACCTGCGAGGGGAGAGTCCATTTCTTGGGATTTTGCATGCCAGTAAAAATATTGCACCCCCCGCCTGCTTGTTATCTACTAATCTACTGGAGTATGCATGGTGTGAAAAAAGTATGAACCAAATCAAAACAAAACTTGGTCATGAATTTACAGTAACTTTTCTTTCCTGGGTCCCTTTTGTTCCAAAAGAAACACACACCAGGTGATTCAATTCGTGCCCTTTTCATCCCCGATCGTTGGAAGTCACCTAACCAACCTTTCCAAAAGGTCACGGCTTGAATCACCATCCCAAAAAGGTCACGGCTTGAATCACCATCCCAAAAAGGTCACGGCTTGAATCACCAGGCACACTACATCTTTATGGCCATGTCATTCATTCCCTCAAGGTTTTTTTGGAGGCAATTTTTGTTGTTTCCCCCATTGATCTTGAGGCTGTGTGATCGAGGCCAAAGACCTTGTGAGGCTCCAAACTCCTCTCCTGAAGTGGTTTTTTCCCTTATAGGATGAGAAGGGTCATCCTGTTAAGATGGATGGGTTCCAAATTGAGTGTTGCCAAAAATAGGGGTTTTTTGACCCCCCCCCCAAATCATCCATTTTCATAGGGGTTTTCCATTACAAACCATCCAATTTTTTGGGGTACCCCTATTGTTGGAAACATCCAAAATAAGAGATGGAAGTGTGTGCAGTTTGAAATAAATCTTCAACCTGTTGAGGTTGTTTGCATGATTTTTGCAGTAGTTTTTGGTGGACCCTGTGGACCCTGCAGAGTTGTCGTCGCAGGTTTCAGTTGGCCCTCGGGAACATCATGCGGCAGCAGATGGACCGCCACGGGCTATATTTTCTTGTTGGTTACTTTACCCTTCAACGAAGAGGTGATTGGTGTTTGGTTTGTTGGGCTCTGACCCACGTTTGATCCCCACCAGGACGGCTTGAAGACAAGAGAGAGATCAAAAGAAGAAAGACAAAGAGAAAGAGAAGAAAAGCGCAAAAACAAGGCCTGGGGGTGTGTGGGCCAGGATGTTGTGGTGATGTTGCCACGTTTTGAGCTTTCACAATTTCTGAGACGTTTTTATGATGAATCCTGTCAAGAGGCTGCAAGTGGAGTGAAGAAAGATAGTCAGGAGAAGGCCACAGGGTTCTGGATCTTTGTGACTCTCTCCCGGGTTGGCGCGAAATAAGCATGGCTAGATTTGTCATTTATATGGACGCCTGATGGCAATGTTCTACACATAACAGATGTCCACCTGAAACCCATGTTGTTTTTTTTTCCGGCACACAGTAACTCCTCACCTGTTGGGAATTGTGAAGTGATTAAACCCATCACCCCTTGACTGAAGATGGATTGTTGGATGACCCAGGATGCCAAGGTCAAGTCGAAGAGCAAGAAGGGCAAGAAAAAGTGACACTTTCGGGCTGAAACAGCCGGGCATTTTGTGTTCGGGATTTTTTTTTGCAACATCTCCAAGGCCAAATTTGCCAAACTTTTCAGACATGGGAACCAGATTTTTAAAAATATCATTTTGAAGGACCAAGCCGAAAGGGTATGGCCTAATCTTTTAGTGCTCTTAGAACAAAAAATAGACACTAGACATGTCAAACATCCCATGATTTTAGCATCAGATTTGATAGCTTCTCTTCAAAACACGGTCACTTCACCTATGTGGGATGAGATCCATCCACTGAGCCTCATGCAGAAACGCGCGAAAACGGGAAAACCACCTGTATGCGATGTGAAAAGGTTGTTGAGCGAACGGCGGCCATCATAGGGGATAGGATCCCACCTTGGCTAGGTAGGTGGCCATTTTAAGGTAAGGTAAGGGACACTTTTTAAAAACTTAGAGGTGTCAGGGTGAGAGGTCCATGATGGGAAGCATTGGAAGTCACTTTTGGGAGCGGCCTGGCTTCATTGGCTTTTATTTTTACAGCCATTTTTTTTGGGAGCAGTAGTTTGACTTTTTTTTTCCAAAAGAGATAGCCACAGTGCTTAAATGTTTCCTGTAATCACAAAGAAGGGATCCGGGATTCTGCACATCAAGTCTTAGCCATGGGACTTAATCCTTTCGTGGGAAATCATGTCATTCGAATCCCAAAAAAGACGATGGACGATTGCCACTTTCATTTTTGTGCCTGATTTTTCTCAAAAAAATGATCTGTGATTCGGAGATGAATCCCAGATTCAACCCTTCAATTTTTGTTTGTTCACTTTAAGCGTGACCCCGGATGGTTTCAATGGTTCCCTTCAGGTTTTCAATCATAAACGTGACCATGAACAACCCGCAGCAAACATCACATGATCTCCGCCCCGCCTTCTTCAGCACCGGGGCGCGCGCGAGACGCGACGCGCCGCACGAAACGTGCGATGAATTTTTTTTGGGGGCTCATGCAGAAGAAGTGGGGGAAAGGAATGTTAAGTTTACTAGTTTCAAAAATGTTTCATAGCCCTCCGATGTAACAACTTTAACAATTTCCGAATTTAGACTTTACCCCACTGGGCCATTGCAAGAAAGAGCCTTCAGCCCAGTTGCGAACTCCCGGTAATTGAGCTCCAGCCGGCATGTGGCCAGCAGGGAGCAGATATTGATACCACATAACATCTTCGGTGCGCGTCCAGCCACATTCCATAGGGTTTGCAAAAAACGTTCCAATGGCCATGCTTCCCTTCCATACGACAGAGCCAGGCCTTTTAACGTTGAGTCAGGGCAGTTTATCAAAGCAGTTTCGGCGGATGAGTCTGGCCAGTTTTTTCCGTTGAAGCTGCTGCGCAGGCACCACTGCACAGAGGATCGAGAGGCAGCGGAAATTTGAAATTGCCATGGTTTCGGTTTTTATGTTGGGGCCATGTTGGGCTCGTGTTTTGAGATTAGGATGAGGTGGTCTTCCGTTTTTTAATTTGGCAGAACAACGACCAGGTTACAAAAATTCATCAGGTGATGAATTAGAATGATGAATAGAATCTAGTTTAAATTCAGTTTAGATCCTTTGGATCGATGACTCTGATTATGTGCACATGGTGTCTTCGGGTCCCCCCACTTGCCACTTCTCTCTGTCGAAAAAAAACCGTGGAATTAATGACTTGGTGGCATGGAAACGCCTGACTACGAGCATCTACAGAGCATTGAATTTTTCCTTGCTCTTCAAAGGGTTGTTCTGCAGGAGGAGAACTGCAGACGAAAAAATATGCAACTAATTCAGACTTAATCCACACAAAATTATAATTCGATTTATTTCAAGCATACCAAATCTACCAATCCCATAAAACAAGTTGGTAAGATTTTGTTAGGCAGTCATTTTGAATGGCTGCCTTTTCCCCAAACCGATTGCCACCATCGAATCGATTGCCGTTCCCCAGGGGAGTTGGTACCGCAAGCATGGATTCCCTCACGAACGTCTTCGCAAGGTGTACGTTGGGTGGTTGGGCGTGAAGGGGAACCGGGAACACTGGGGGGGATTTGCCGGGTGGTTGTTTTGAATGTTTCAGTATGAAACAGGGGAAAAGGATTCACCATGGTGCCAACAGTGTTTCCAAAAAGATCCTGTTTGGATTTTGCCACGTGATGTGTATGAGGGATGAATACTGCAGATGCGAAAGCCGAGCCATGGGGTAAACATGAACTGCAGGGTTAAAATGCAGATGCGGATGATGCTGCATGCTATTTTGCGAATTTTTTCCAAAAGGTGCCATAATGATATTGCAGCCTGTTTGATCTATATGTTGGGAGGTTTCTGAGGCTTGAAACTTTCGTTTGAAGGTAAGAAAGATGCACTATGAATTGATTTCCAGGTCTGTCTTTTTCCATTTCGTTGGTGAACCCCCCTTGCCCGCTTGTTCCCTTCCAATATTTTAACGCCGTGAGGACGGACACAAGTTCCTCTTGCCGGACGACCGCGGCTCTGTGGCACCTGTTTTTGTTTTGTTTGTTAGGGGGGCGCAGATGCTCTGGTTGCGTCAGGTTTGCTGTTTGGACTGGGAAAAAAAAACCGGGGCTGGAATCTCCTGCGATTGGTTTTGCTGATTGCTTAGGTGGAAGGTAAACTTATGATGCAAATTGCTTCCGTCGCATCTGCCCCGGGTCATAGTACAGTGCCTATCCAAAACAACATACATGGGAACCCACTACTAAGCACCACTGCCATCAGATACTGCACACTACACTCTGTTTTTTCTAAAGAACATATCATGACTGGTAACCTGCCAACATTTCAATAGGAAACCAAATATTGACCCTTTCGTGGTGTATTTTCCAGTCATGTTTGGAGTACCTGAGGGTAATTCAACATGTTTTCGTGTTTAGTCATTCTCCATCCCGCCATCCCATTCCATCAAAAAAAAGACCCACTCAGGAAGAGTTGCCCGAAGACGTACAACATCGCAGTAGCGATGATTTGGATGAGGCCAAGCGAAGTGCAAATCAACCAAAAAAGGCAAACAACACATATGGATGAATATCTATCATCCAGGCTTAGATATGTCCAAAGGTTCAATGTCAGTATTCGTTGGGTCTATTTTTGATGTTCAAGTACCTGGACCTTTTGGGGTTGGTGAAAGTAAGCCATCATTGAAGAGTGGCGAAAGTGGTGGGATTTTTGTGGCTTCACATCTTCAACGTGAGGTCTCCCGAAGAGCCTCCCAGTTGGTTAAAGATTCATGTTGTTCCAAAAACGGTTGGATTCACTTTACGACCACGGCACAATTTCCTCAAAATAGACGAGACGGAGTGTTCGAATTCCCAATGTTTGAGGGGGAAAAAACGCCAGGATGGGCAGTCGCATACGCACTCTGTGGCCCATTCAGATACGATGGCCCGGTTGCTGGGAGGCCCATTTTGACAGGTCTACCAGAATCGGGAGCAAATCATCCTTTCAACAGGCGAAGATGGAAGATATCGAATGAATTGATTTATATTTTTTGTTTGGATATGTTTCACTACTGGTAATGGAAGTATCGAGTCATCAGTATTTTTAAACACATTGGATTGGTAGAAAAGGGGTCCAAAACTTCCATGTGTGTTTTCAGATGACATTTTTTCAACTCTCATGATTTGCAATAGATTGGATGCATTGCCCTTACCTGGACTTTTTGTTGTTTTTTGAAGCTTCGGATTGCACTTGGATTACCCTCCCTTCGACTTTGAAAATTGAGATAGATTTTGGGAGCTCCATCATCTACTATCTATATTTTTGGGGAATATCTTCACTTCGGGAGCTTCATCATCCGATTTTTTGTTGGAATAATTGAATCATTTGCACTTTTTGGGGAGCTTCATCTGTTTTTTTAAACTATCTTCAACTTCCATAAACATCTCAAAATCCAACTAGAGAGTCTGTGTGATACTCCAAGGCGCATTTGCTGCCCAGGACTGCGCAACAAGAGTCGGGGCCACTGAAAATTGATGGGACTGGAAGATTATTCACTTCCTTTTAAAACGGTTCCTTTTCAGGGGACATTTGTTAGATGAGCCCTAATCCCTCTTTGAAGGCGGAAAGTTGATGTTCCAACAAACACTTCACACTACCAGTGTTCCACAGCAACTGTTGACCATGGTAAATTCTGAAGGTAATGTTGTATGGAGTTGCACGAAAACCACTCAGTTAAAGAGACTGCAGCACCAAATCAGATTTGTTTCGACTGAATTGCATTTTTTGCTTTCTGGTAGCTTTGGAGCTTTGGTTTGAGAGGATTACATGTTAGAATCATCTAATATCATCTAATCTAACTGTATTGATGGATTGAGTCACCCATCTCTCAAGCACATGTAACGCCTGTTTGAGGCCAGTATTTCGACCAATGGCTTAGTGCTAGATGGTCAGTCAGACAAAGCGTGCGCGAACGTGGCTGAAACTGGCGGATTTTACCAATGAAACTGAAATCTTGATACCAAGGAGGTGTCAAGCACAGGAAGGCCTTTAGCTTTAAATTCAAATTGTGCCATCTCATGATGGTTCGAACCGAATTGCTTGATGAAATCCAATTGACATTTTGACACAGGCACACTTGTCTTGTTTTTTACTTTGCCCTTTATCATGGTACTCATCCATGGTGGAATTCTTTCTCTCATTTTTTTAGTTGGATTTTTTTTTGGGACCGTTGGACCTTGATAGTATCCAGGTATTTTTGCTGGTGGTGTTTGTGTTGAGCTGTTGGGCACCTCAGAACTTACTGCGGTCTTGTATTTTTGAGAGACGTTTGACAGACCAATCTTGCCTCTTAAGAGAAATACCTGGCGTTTCAGAGATCCTTCAAAGTTCTATATTATGATGCTTTAAGTAGGTTTTAAACATGCTTCAAAAGTGCTGCTACACCTAAGGCTCCGGGAAGTTTGTACTGGGCGAAGTGGTTTATGATGATCGTCCGAGTCCCTATGGTGGCCATCGGATATAGACTGGTTGTGTTGAGCCATACAAAACGCTGCGCGAAAATCGCCTTGCGACAAACTCATCCTCACGATCCCACGAATGGATTTCGTACGACAGGTTGAGTTCAGCTGAGAGATTTTGTCTGCTTAGAAATTATTCGCATTTTTTTCTCAGTGGACATGCCAAACAATTCTCTTCAAGAATTCTCACATCGTGAGATTTTTTTTTGTTGAGTTGCAAAAGAATCGGTCCAAAATTATCGCTTAGCATATCCTTAGATTCTCCATGAAAAATTCCTGCAGGGATTTGATGGAGTCGGATTTTGGGAGCCAACCCCAAAAACGCCCGAGGCATCAACTACTTCTCCTATGGTGTTGTGACCAATGCCGTCTCCCTCCTCACCTCCCTCACAGTTTCCTTCACCATCGAAGGATGATATGATGGGTGGGTTGGTTTGAGAGGTTGCAAGATGCCTCTACTTTCACGTTGGTAAAAAGCTGGCTATTTGCTACTCTTTAATCGATCCTGGGGCTTTTCTTGTTGTGAAATTCGTTCAAGGTGATGATTCCAGCAGTATATCATCATATACATAGCATATTACCATATGTGCAAACATATACACATGGCTACTTGTGTGTATGTACAATCATCATTGCATTTGTACATACTTTACATGCTGTAGATCGTGCATATCAGAATTTGAGGTTGACGTGCATTCAGTCCATCGCCAGATACAGAGAGTTTTTCTTCTGTACCATCAGTCTATGTGTGTTTGTGCGCTATCCGAAAGGTTGGCATCCCGTTGTGAAACATCCATACCTTCATAGTGGCATCCTTCATATTGGTTCAAAATTACTCACAAAACCTTTTGTTTCCTCCAGAACGGTCAGGATGCCATGCCATTGACAAAGTCTTTTCGTGGAAAGCACTCTGGAGATTTACCGGGGTCTCATTTCTTTTCACCTGTGTCAGGGGGCACCCAGTGTTCGAAAGCGAGGATTGAGAGGATGGATTGTTGATGTTTCAAGGATGGATAGGGATCCACCCACCTGAAGTGGGTTGTTTCGTTTTAGCCGCTTCACCGAGTCAAATTCGGTTGAGTTGTTGGGTGTATCTTGACAATTTGTTTGTTGATTCTCCATTTATGATTTGTTTTGCTTACATCATTTTTTGCCCTTTTTCCGTGGGATGGACGTTAATAGTTTCCGATCCAACCCAAATCCCCTGATATTCCCTAAAATCTTAATCTCCGTTTCCAAACAACGGCTACAACTACACCGCAAATGACGCAAAGAAAAAATACAGGATACATGAATACATACATAAAACTTAGTATATAGAACACACACACATATATTGTATATATTTATATACATATATATATATATATATATACATACTATTTTTTTTGGTATATGATTACGGGATGAAGTTTCCAAACCCAAAAAAACAACAAACCACCCCCCTATTTGTAAGTATCCCAGCAGTTTTTTCAATCCTTCAGGCCAGCGCCTTGGTAGCTTTGAGTCGTTGGGCTGGTACTTCCAATGTGCAGATCGTCACGGTGAGACGGGGACAATGGGGTCTGGAGGTCACCAACACCCCTTTCTAATCCAGGGGTTTTGGGATAGAAAAACAACCATGAATCCTAAGCACAATTTTGAAGTTGGGGATCAATTTTTTTTTGTATGTTTTTTTTGTTTAAACCGCAGCCTTTTTTTTTTTGGGGGGGGGGGGAGCTGCTACTGTTGAAGCGTAGTGGTATCCTGAAAATCATTTGGGGTAGGTGGAAGAGGTGGGATTGTTTTCGTTAGGAGGGCTTGCGTCAATTTTCTTTTGGAAACTAAGACCAAGGAAAGACCTTGGAATACATTTTCTAGAACGGAAAGGGAGAACAGCCAACGGTGACGGGGAGAAGAAGACGAAACACCCATAACATGATTTTCAGGATTGGTTTTTTGTGTAAGAAAATCAATGATGATAAATAGTAGGGATTTGGGAGGAAGCATTGTTTATGTATATATATATATATATATGTATGATTTTTTTGTGTTTGGTGTCCTTTTCTGTCTTTTTTGTGCACCCAAGACCTTTGACCTTTTTGGAGTGGAGCTTCGTAACTTTCACGCATGAGCAGGTGGGTTACCTCTATCTCCCCTTGTCGGTGATCATGAGTTACTACGTCTTCAACCGTGCCAAAGCTCAGCGGAAAGAGGGGGGATTGAAGATGGGATGTGTAAAGAGTTGGACGCAGAACATTTGACTGTTTCATGTCAAATTCCCGGGTGATGTAATTTGCATATGTTCTAGACAGCCGGGAGGTCTATGAGTACCCCCGGTTGCAAATGGAGGTATAGCAAACCGAATGACACAATCCGCTCAGTTTCGGCTCTATGACCAATGACCCCGGGAAGCTAAGCAAAAAAAAACTGATTGCCCGCGGAGTGACCCATAAGTGAATACCAAACAATTGCAGGGGTACAGTATGGTACAGTAACCCCGAGGAAAAAAACAACAACATAACAACAACAGCATTTTTCCCTTACAATCAGAAAGTCAGCTTTGTTTCCACATCTCATGGGCTTTGCCTAAGGAAACTATGGGAAATTGGAGTGGTCGCGAGCTGAGTCTTACACCAAACAAACCCACCAACAAGGGCCTTTGGGAGTAGTAGATGGAGTTGATGTTGACTCAGAAAGGCGGTACATCTGAAGATAGGTTCTGGATACCCTCTTGGGGAACTAACAGATCCCACCCGGGACATTATCAATTTTAAGCAGTGAAATCCTTTAGAGCTCTTGGTAGTCCAGCTGCTATGACCTAGCTGCTAGGTTTTTTTCCAAAATCCTTCACTATATCATGTGATGAATTTGCGATGAATCGCAAGCTCAAGATGTATCATATAGCACTTCCTATTGCTTAGCAGCTACAGAAGTGTTCAACCCATCGTCATTTACATCCCAGGCTGACCCTGGGGATGATGACCACTGCAGTTTTGACCTACGTCATGCTTCGCGAGCAGTTGGGGAATCCCAACGGCCCAACCCACACCGAGGAAGATGGTGTATGCGAGGGTTAGCTGCGAGGAAGAGAACCAACAGTTATATATCATGATGGAATCTTGTGGAGTTTTTGTTGTATATTCTAGGCACCAAAAAGTGTCTTGTACTTGTGGGTTGGCAACTTTGCAAGACAAATCTCTGTTGAAAGGAAGGGACATTTTTTGGGCATCAACCCATATTCAGTCCCCAGTAAAACGAGCCTGAAGCACTAAGATCATGGTTGCCCCCGGCTAACCACCTTACAAGACACCCAAATTTTGTTTCCCACAACTTTTGCAATCCAAGAAAGTTTGAAAAAAAGGTTGAAGCTCCAATTAAATGAACTTAACCCACCAAGAAACGTACAGTAACAAGATAAGTAATAAAGCTTCAGCATTTCCCAGAATTCACCTGGAGGTGCAAAGATTTGGAAGAGACACACAGTGGAGTCGAAGATTCGCATCCATTAGCAAGGCTGGAAGGGGTTGGTGAACTGGCCTTTCGAAGGTTTTATTGTTTCATTAGTTCCATTAGTTTCATTGGATTTTTTTGAGGAAGTGATCATGGCACAAGTTTTCCCTTTTTTTTTGGAAATTTGTTTTGGGTGCGTGATCCTGCATGATTTTCCTTTTTTTTTTTCGGGGACTTTGTTTTTTGTGAAGTCGTCGCAGGTTCAAATCCTCTTTCACACCAGCGGGTTTTGGGCTTTTGGTCTCTTGGCGGTACAAAGGACCTCGAAGGTCTCTAACACGAGGTGTCGTGTTTTTTCCTTGATGCACTACAGTAATCCAACAAATCGATAGAACATCGTCACCGTCATTCCAGGATTTTTTTAAATCATCTGTACTATAAGTTATGGGGTGCAATGAATGCTTTTTTGCCATGGTTGCCGATTGGGGGATTTCCATTCTTGCAGTGGAGGTTTATGTGAAATTGAAAATTTACCTGGAGTTCCAAAGTACCAGTTTCAAATGATAAATGGATGTTTGGTTAAACAGCCATTTCCCACAATTTATCAATGGATGTCCATCAGGTTCCAGGTAAATCTCACCCTAAAGAGCTCACATTTGATGGTTTGTAAAACTTCAAACTCCACTGGCAGATCTTTGATCCTCTTTGTCCAAAGCATTTGAGGGCTTCAAAAACGATTTCAATCATCAAAAAGCAAGAGAATGATTCCAAGGACGCACAAACTATTAAAACGAAACGACGAGGATTCCAACTTGTTTTTTGGCGATTTCGTGAGATTTTGGATCTGATGTTTGGTTTCCAGGTCACTGGTGTGGTTCTGAGCGTCACAGGTAGCATCCGCTGTGGAGAGGGTGTGTCTGTGATTTTCTGCCAGGGTGGCTTTTTTTTTGCCGGTTTCACAGATGAAATCAACACACCTCCAGTTCATCTTCAAGGATTTTTACCACCATGTAATTGCTTGGGATTTCAAGGAATGATTTCAAATGCAACGATCATTATTTCAAAGGCAATTTTTGAGTTGCTAATTCTTTCGACTCTTTTCCCTATAGGATTCAGGAGTTATTACCACTATTGATTCACCATGGGTTTTGTCTGATGGGTTTGGGTGGAAACCACACCAGGCTCAATTGGAGCGGAGCGGATCTATAAGCACAAGTCGTTGGCATGCCCAGATGCCAGCTATCCGAAAAAATGCTGCAGTGTTGTTGACCTGAAGATTTTTTGTTTGAAGGTTTGGTCGAACTTTCTGGATGAAACTTGTTTCCACAGTTGTTGTTATGTGCATATATTATTATGTTAATATTATGTTAATATTATGTTATCAAAAAACGAGGTTCCAAATCTACAGAAGATGTCATTCAGATGCGACGGATTTTCTCCATCGCTTGTGCAAAGGAGAGGTCTGACGTGGTGGCAAGGTCGCTTCTACATCATGAAGGTGCAAGAGTTGGTGGCGAAAACCACGTAGGAAATGTTGGTTACAGACTGGTAGTTATATAATTGTACCTACCTTCTTTTTCTCAAGAGAAACGATTCAGAGTTAGAACATGTTGTTGTGTTAAACAAACAACGGGTTTTGTTTTTCTTTTTGAGGTGTTATTTTTTTTTTATTTCCCAGATGAAGAGTCTAAAGAAAAGCCACAGTTGGAATCCTGATTGCAAGAGATGAAAGAGCTGAGGAAAATCATGGAAATCCATGTGGTTGGTGTTGCTGGTTACCAGGTAGCCATGATCTCAAAGCTTCCTGTCCCAGGTCCATATTGATGTGACTGCATTGTTCTTGAGCCTCATCCTATGGGGTGTCAGCCATCTACTTGTAGGCAGGGGAAGTTCCGGAGAGTCGGGAGATGGCGGCTTTTTCTCCTATCTGACCATGGGGATGTTTGGATTCCCTTTTTTGGGTCGATATAACACGATTCCTCACATATGACTTATGACCTTCAATAGGTCTCCAACTTATCAGGTTCACTCCCCCGCAAAAGGGCATATGATTAGTTTGTATAGGTTACTTTTCATTCATTTCAGGTCTTATCCATGGCGATGTATTTCCTCAAACTCGGGGAGGGGTGGCGTATCTGCTATCTCGTTTGCCTAAGCTGATAGGAGACATGCGCGCATTTGCGGAAACTTAACTGGACGTTAATTGGAATACTCAGAATACCCCTCCACAAATTTCCAGGGTCCATTCGGATTTTATTGTCAATTTGACCAAAAGAAAAACTGCATAGATTCATAGATATCAAATGTGTATATAATTACATACATATCATGTAAAATACACTATGTATGTATTTTGCACCATATAGATATATAGGCTTATAGATATATAGGCTTTGTCCTTTTTTCTTCATCATCTCAATGATTTAGTGTGTCCAAAACCAAGAATCTTCTTTCCGTGAAAAATCCTTGGGGTTGCAGGCTGTAAACCTTCCACCGTAGGTCGAAAGGATGCTTTCTCCGATTGGTTCGCCACATGGTCGAGCTCACCCGAGTGGTTTGGCCGATGGTGCGCAGTTCGTTTGTTGTATCGTCCGGCTTGGCGGGAGATCTAAGAAAATCATTTCCATGATTAGATAGAATTTAGATTCAAAATTTTGAATGCAGCTATAAACAAATATGCATCATGATGATTGATGGTATTCCCTATTCTTTTTTCATTTTTGCGCATGACGTTACGTCAGTATCCAGTCTTTGGTGCCCCGTTTTGTTGGACAGGACCTGGTGGCAAGTCCTTGTTGTGATCATAGACGTGATTCAAGGCTGTGAGTTCAGAACCGAAGGGAAACGAAAAGGGGATATGGATATGGCGATGATAGCGAGGAGGAGCTCAGAAGGTTGGGGTAATTTTGGTAAAACAGTATCACAGAAGGGTGAAGATGGAGAATATCTCCAAGGGTTTTTGAATCGTTTTCAATTCTTTGAACACAATTTGAACACAAAGATCCATTGTAATTCACAATTTTTCTAACTGCTGAATCCAGATGCTCCCTCTGACATGGCTGAAATACCAGGCTGGTCAGCAGGACTGGTGACTAAGGAGTTTGGGCCCTCAAGTGGTGGGAATTGCACTGAAAGCATCAACAACGGGTACTGCACACCTCTATGTTTGCTTCCAATCACCTTTTGAGCTTTGACTAGACTTCATCTTCCTCTTCCTTTCTTCTTGTTGTTCTTTGTCTTCTTCTTTCTTCTTGTCGCTGTCGTCACTCTCGTCATTGTTGCCGTTGTGATGTTGTTGTCCTGCGATGAAACTTCCTCTTTTGGAAATGACCTGTTGGACCCCATCCTTTTGATTATCCTGCTGATAAACTTCCCATGCACCTCTCGGTCCGGAGCACAACAACGTTTCGCACCTTTTCCGAACTTCCAAGGCATTCGACGACCTTCAAGTCGATCATGCAGACGTTGTGTTACATCTTTGTTATGCTGGTAGAGGCGGGGCCCGGTGACCTTCTGTGACCTGAAAACAGTTTGGGGATTCTTAAGGGATGGTGGTCAATAATCCCCTTAAGAAGGCTGAGGCTGTTTCTTGGGGGAGGCCTTGGGGTGGGTGGAGTTTATGTTGAAATTCATAAGGATTGTGAGATCTTTATGGTGTTGCTTGTTGGGAAGAAGCTTAGATCCTGAAACTGAATGGAAAATATGGGTGGTCCAGTGGTCAAGTATCCTGGCATATTCTAGCAACAAAATATGTGACATTTGTGACATTTCAGTACCAGTTCAAAAGGTCAATTCAAGGGTGCTCCAGCTTTTTCCTGCGAAGTTTTGTTGGAATGCCTTGACAGATTGTTGAAGGACTGGAGGTAAACAGGCATGAACTCAATGAAAGTTGGACCCGTCGAAGTCCTGTCAGTATTATTCTTGCAGGACATGAATCATCCTCGAGATGTTAGGTGAGGTTCAGCAAGGAAAACAACCAACCCTCTCAAGAAATGTCACGTTTAGTTACCAAAATGGTATGTGACTTCCATAACTTTTTTGTATCTGTTCCCCTCTTCCAGGTTAGCAGTCTGAAAAAAGGAAGGTTTTTCTGTAAGGATACCCCCCACTTGATGACGATTTTTCCACCTCATTCGGTCACCAGGATCCAATTCTTGGAAGGCTGCTGGTGAATTTGATGGAGTTGTGGCTGTGTTTTCAAATGATTGAAGCCGAAAAAATGGCCTTCTTACTGTTGTATTTAGGTACTGTCTTTAGATAAAATATCAGTTCTTTATTTGGATCAACAATGATCAACAATGTATTTTCAGGTGTTGTGTTTGGTAAATTGTTGGTACTCATTTTGATCCATTGACCATATAACTTGAAGAAAGGTTAGTAGATTACATTCCCAGTAAGGAAGGCGGAAATGCCTAACATGATAAATTCAAACTCCAAGGTGACAACATCATCATCTTCATTTGGGCATTTTAAGGGAATCCTGACCCCAAATTATGTCCTGCTTGTTTGAGTTCAGCCATTCACCTGTGTTTTTTTGGTGGATTTTGGCAATCCACCAGGGGATCCTTTGTGAATGCCTTGGTGAGGAAACCCTTTTTTAGGCACAAAAAACTGTTGTGAAACTCCAAAACCCAGAGCCAGTAGCGGTTTGCTACCAAGTAGGCTTTCGTTTTTTTGGGCGATTTTCCCCTATCAACCTTCACTTGCCACCTATACCCACTAATGATACAATGAGTTTGACTTGCAAAGTCATTCTTGGAATCCATCTAAGTCAATGCTTCGTTGTTTGCAAAGATTCGGAGGTTCTTTTTCTACTTTTTCCAAAAGGAACGAACTTCCCATGAAAAAGGAAGGAGTTTGTTTCCATTACATACCCCCCCCGCTTGGGAAAACAAAAAATCATGTCCCCCTAGCAAGTGGGCCATGTCCAAAAAAAGGGAAGGGTGAATCGTCTTCCAGTCGGCACTAAAATCTGAACAGGTGGGGCTTCGAGACACGCGAGTTGCCTTCCATCATGTCGAAGACTTGGGGGGATGACTGCCTGATCCCCTCGTCCAACGAATTTGTGTTGATGTTTTTTGTGTTTTCCCCTTCAACTTAAAAGGACCGGGGACACGTGTGTTTTTAGGGGGTGATTGAAGGTGAATGGTTTTTGATTAATTGAGATATGGTCACTCTGTGCCACTTGCAAGATTCTTGTTTTGGTGCTTGTATCGAAGGGGTTTATTTACAGAAAAGGGAGCGGAAGTTTTCCTTTTTGAAACTTGAGAAATAAACAGCCAACTTACCAACAAAATCATCGAAGATGGAAAAAACATGAAAAAAACTGCCAACAAAAACGACAACATAACAAGATTCCTTGGTTTTGCTATGGAAACCTTTCAACCAAAATATCCACCAAGAAACCATTCTTCCCCTTTGTCCAACGACTGGTTACTGGTTGCTGAAGGTTGGCTGCCATCCTGGTGTTGTCGGCCATTGTTTTCCAACTGGGCAGGCACAATGTGAAGGCGGCACAGAGTGGGTTGTGGATGAAGAAAATGGGTCGAAATCATGAAGATTTGTTGTGAATTCCTTTTGTTGAGAAAAGAAAACAAAAAACACCTATATTTTATATTGATATATGTTGAAAGCAGTGGAAAATGATCCAGGAGAGACATCAGCCATATTTATGAATGTTTTTATTTGTAGGAAGCTAAGTTTCGAACTTGGATGATCAAAAGTCTCAGAAACTCAAAATGGCAATGGCTTCATGGCCTTGGAAAAAATCTGGTTCCTCTTCCCGCCTTGATGACAGGTGCTTGAGAGGGCCGCGAGTATGGTCTCAAACGTCAGGGTTCCCGAGATGTGTGAAAGACGCACGTTGGTTGGAATCGGTGCTTCTCCAAAAAACCAAATCTACCGTTAGATTTTTGGAATCAAAAAAAAGTGACATGTCTTTCCATGCTTTTTTTGGTGTACTTTTCCCATTTGAAGATGATAAAGCCAAGTTTTGACAGCACTTTTTTTTTCACTTGACACTTGGGATGAAAATGGATGGATTTCCTCTCACAGGGTCCGATTGAGAAGTTCCAGGTGTTTTCATTCTTTTGCCATCCTGGGATACTCCACATATGTACTTGGACCACTCCCAATAAGAGAATGATCCAGAAACTGAACTTGTGTGACATTGGTAGCCTTTAACAAACGAGTTACTTGTCCATATACCATAGATAATTAGTTAAGGATTTGCCATTCTATTGAAATTTGGGAAGCTCCAAAACACCACTCCCTCCTCAGATTCAACTTCCAAGTCTTTCCTCAAAAAACGCATGATGATGGATGTGGGCGGAGATTTGTGATGGCTTGCCTGTCACCTGATTTTTTTTGCCTTAAGGAAGATGTGCATTGTTTTGATGCGGACAAAATGTTTCGGTGTTTCTACGAGTTGGACAAAATTCACCAGATTTCATGGATTCAACATTGAGTCCCATGGCTCTGAGACTGAACATTTTCTTGACCATCATACGATTATAACTAGACGGATGTGTGGATTTTCTGAACTTCAACAGGAAAATCCCAATCTGCCCTTTTTTTAAAGCTGTTAGCCGACATTACATTGACCTCGATGTCAGGAATCCCGAGAGCGCGACCACGTCGACGTCTCGGTTTGCGGGGGGTCATTTCTATCACCTTTGACGGTTGCAATGCTATTCGTAGTGCCGCCTCGAAACTTGCGACCACAAATATATGCCCAAAAAAACAAGTTGATGGATATTGCTTGGGGCAAATGGGGGTTAGCATCTTCATATCATCCATTTCAAATTCTTGTTGCGAAACTATACCCATACCACCCATGTACGTATGGTATATTTGCCCACATTAGTATAGTTGATTTTTATATATGTTTATGATAAATTGTAGGGGAAATATACCATTATCCCATGGATGGTATGGGTTTTTAGGTGAGACGGTGAGACGTCCTGCCAGATCCTTTTGGATCCCCAATTTGGCACCTGTATTAAGGACAGAAGCCACATGGGAGTCTGGGGTGCTCAGGGGGTTTCCCGGGGGATGCCCTGCTTTGGTAGGATGGAGGAGAGGTTGGGTGTTACTATCTTTTAAATCATCTTTTCTCCGTTTAAAGGTTAGTATATAGAGATCTTTTGATTATACATGTACTATATACGATATATTGTTTATACATGTACATATAGACCTTGAGAATTGTTTTTGAGTGAATTTTCGGTGTCCTAACCAAAGTTCCAACAAATGTGTGCCTGCTTCAAAGCCTCCCCAAACGGTTTTGGTTGTTCTAAAGGCCAACATCCCACCACCCCATTCGGTTCCCCTTCCAGCGCCCCAAAAATACCTGCAATACCGTCGGACTCCGAGTCCTTGGCGTCCTTCGTAGAGATGGCACCACATAAGAAAAAGAAGTTGGCTGAGACGCTGTCCACATGGCACCTGTTGCCTGTTTGGGGAGAAAATTTGGAAAAATTGGGGCAATTTGGGAGAAAAGTGTGGGAAAAAAGAAGGGTAGATGATTTTTTGGAGTCAGGTAAAAATTGAAGCTGTTACATGACATAGAGAATCATAGCATTTTGCTCATAGCTGGAGTGTAGTAGACTTTGGTACGAATACTTGTTCATGTTTTGCAAATCATGTATTGTAGAAAGTATTATAGTTGTTTGAGATCACCCTTAATCACGTCTCTTTATTTTTTGTTGGAGCTGCATCACTTTCCAATTTGTGTTGGAAAGCATCTTCTCTCTGAGACAGACTTCGCTTCCCTTTGATTATGCACATTTTTCCTGTAATTTCTCCAGATGTTCCGAATCTGCTTCGTTTTCGGTGTGATCGAAAACCATTTTGGTGAAAGGAAAGCAGTATGTCGAAAGTACCTGCTCATTTTGGTCTACATCGTACGGATAGCCCAGTTGGTGGTGAAGCCCATTTTCCACTTCATGAATGCCCCTTCCATTGTGAGTTCAAGGGGTAGAATTTGGGATGACCTGAAAATGGAGATTTTTTTCTTAACAACGTTGATCTTTTGGTTGCAAGGTGCCCCGTTTCTCTTTTCGGTGGAGGGATCGCTGAGTTTGTGAAAGTTTGTGAAACCAACATGCGCGGTGCTGGCCGGTCGGGCTGCTGCAAAACCGAAAAGGTAGGGGACAACAAAAAAGAGCGGAAGTGAATGATCCCAAGGAAAAACTTCTGATAATAAAGGTTCCATTTCTCCCCCTAAAACAAGGCAAACATATCCATCCCCCATTCCGCGCAAAGATTTTTGCGCTCAGTTGTCTGATGCGGTGCGAAACTTGACTTTGGCAAAGGCACGTCGTAGTTGGGAGGTGGGTGTGTGTTTGTGTGAAGAGTAAGAAAGAAACATCTGATTTTGGGGATTTTTTTACTTCTTTCTGGTAAAAAACACAGCAAAAATCACATACCTTTGGCAGTTTTCAACATAACTCAGTTCGTTCAAAAAGTTCGGTGAAATTGGAAGGTTGTTGGTGGTGTATCTGCTGTTACCAGTGGAAACACCCCTCCAGGTATCTTAACCATAAAATCCTAAAACCACAAGGGATTTTTCATAGGTTTGCCACATTACTACTTACCCATTTGGGGGGAATCAAGCAAATACAAATTGCACAAATCCATGGTAATTTTCAGGGATTTCCCTTACCCATAGGATAATGGTATATTTACCTACATTTACTATAAAAATCAAGCAAATGTAGGTAAATATACCATACATGGATCCTATGGGTTATTCTAATGCATTGTTTGGGTTGGTAATATAATGACGCCTGTACCACCAGTTAGACCAGCAATTTGGGGGAACCAGGCATTGAGTTCTACGGTGATCAATCCCAGCTCCATGACACTCATTGTGTATATCATTGGTGTTGTCCCTTGGACCTGAGATTGGAGTGGAGGATTTTTAGGGATTTTTTCAAACTTTTTTTATGCTTTGAGTTGAAAAAAAAACACCAAAGCTTTTTGGTTGAAGCCAATGAAACACCAAATGAGATCCGAAAGATGCTGAAAAGGACCTGATGTCAAACAACCAATCCGAAAACAGGTGTTATGAACGGATTGATCTTGGTGCATGTGGTTATGAACGATGAAGGGATATGACTCTTTGGCATTGTCTCGTTTTGATCTTTTGCGAATAGCCATCACCTCTGAAACGCTTGGCCATTGTCCTCCATAAATGGCACACCCAAGGTTGTTGCATCGTTTCTTACATTGTGCCCAGCGGATGATTTCTGTTGGGTTGGGTGTCAGGGGGAAGGATGTATGTAAATATATAATATATGTCTGTATATATGAATATATCGGTACCTGTACATATATAATTATATACATATCTATTTGTTCCCCAATAGCGATAAGCTTGGGGTCTTACATGGATAAGGCGGTCGGGCGCCGCGCATGCACCAGGAAATTTTTTCACCCATAATGTCTCGGTCTTGTCTCGGTGATGTCTCGGTCTTGTCTCGGTCTTGTCGCGGTGATGTCTCGGTCTTGGTTTGAGGTTGCTTGGGTGATGTCTCGGCAGTGTGGGGGGATGTCTGGATGATGTCTCGGTAATGTCTCGGTCTTGTCTTTTTTGGCTTGGGCGATGTCCCGGGAATTGCGTGGTGATGTCTCTGTCATGTCTGGGTCATGTCTCGGTCGTGTCTCGGTCTCGTCTCGGTGATGTCTCGGTCTTGGTTTGGTGTGGTTTGAGTGATGTCTCGAGCAGTGCGCGGGGATGTCGGGATGATGTCACTGTGTTGTATCCGCAATGTGTCAGGGATGACACGGCAATGTTTGGCTGATGCTCTAGAGGTGATGTCTCGAAATCTGTCTTGTGATGGTGTCTTCGTGTTGCTTTAGTGATGTCTCGGTGACGTCTCAGACTCAGTGATGTATCGGTGGTTGTTTGAGCAACGTTACGGTGATGTATCGGTGATGCTTTGGCGATGTCTTGGTCCAGTGTGGGGGATGTCTGGATGATGTCTCGGTGATGTCTCGGTCTTGTCGTGTTTGGGTGATGTCCCGGGAATGGCGCGGTGATGTCTCTGTCAGACTGCTGTGAAAATAACTTGTATCTACAGGACCGCAAATGTCAGTTGTAGCGAACAGAACCCCTTAGTCGCGTTTTGAGATTTTAACATTGCCTCAACTTCAGAAACAGCACGCGAACAAGCAAGACAAACAAACAAGCCAACAAACATAGAAGAAAAATAGGAACAAACAAAACAGCCAAACAAGACAGACAAAGCAAAAAAAACAATGAAAGATCTCGGCGAAGAAATGGTGGCGCACATTGGCGAAAACAGTTTCGATGGCACCAGACTAGCATGAAAAAAACATTAAACCCTTTCTTACAGAACGGCAAATGTAGTTTGTAGTAGACAAAGGTCTCGTAAGGACAATTTTCGGCGAAGAAATGGGGGCGCAACATGGCAAAAGCACTGTCGACGGAACCAGACCGGCGTGAAAATAACTTGTACCTACAGGACGGCAATTGTCAGTTGTAGAGAAGAAAATCCCTTAGTAGCATCGTGGGGATTTTAGAATTGCCTCAACTTCAGAAACAGCACAGGAGTAAGCAAGACAAACAAGCCAACAAACATACAAAGAAACATAGGAACAAACAAAACAGACAAACAAGACAGACAAAAGCAAAAAAAGAAAAAATAGCAGTTTGATATTTCTTTGCTATTGGGGTTGTATGCTGGGCTAATTTTATATATATATATATATATATCTATGTTTTGTACATATCTTCATCTTGTTCTACTACTTTCAGCATTTATTTCTGAAAAGACTGCCACTAATATCTCTGAAATCAGCCGACGTCACCAGTGACAGCCAGTGACTCACGGTGAAGGTACGTGGAAGGCCTGAAAGGTTTGGGGTTGGGGCAGCTCAGATCCAAGAGTTGCTGGTTGGGGCGCAGCATGATGGCATGTTGGCAGCCTTATGATGAGTCCCCTTAGAGGGGGTTTTTCCAATAAGGCAATGTGTGTAGAAAAGGATGCTTTAGAAAACTAGATTGTTGATGGATTTTTTGCTTGGTAAACCTTGGATTTTTCTAAGATTTGAAGCGATTTTTTTCATGCGTTGGATCCCATTCCCAAGGATGGCCTGGCACCCGAAGAAGATCTTGAAATGTTCGCCTCCAGGCTTTCTGTACGTCTGGAATCTCATCCAAGGGTTGACGAAGGGGCAAAAAAACAGAAGTGGAACAAAAAAGAAGCCCTGACCACATGCTGACAGTAAATTTTTGCATTTTTTTTAGTGATTTGTTTGTAGCCTGTGGTTCTTTGATTGAATGCCTGCGATTTGAAGGTCTCGTTGCCTTCTACTGTTTCTCCCTTTGCCTTGATTAGACATCGCCTTAGGCCTTAACTGCTACGTTGATGAACATGGCGTATTCCCAAGGTGCGTCCGTGAGGATCATTGGATTTGCTGTCTGTTTATGCTGTCAATATCAGTTGCCAGTTGATGGTTAGAAGGATCCTTGACTATTTAGAATAGCATACAGAATATCAGACAATTTTAACAATATTTGATATAACTTTTAGATACTTCTGGTACTGTATCATTTTCCTGGCGGAGAATTCAATTCCACAGTCTATCTACTCCATGATGGCGATATGTAAGAGTGCATGCATAGCTAACTTTCTCTATCCCCCCCCTCTCTGTCTTTTCTAGATTCTATATTTTATGTGCGTGAATTACAGCGACCTTTACAACGACCACGACCACAACTTCACTTGGAATGGTACTTTAGTATGAAGCACGACTTCAACCTGGTGATAATGTATGTTTTGCCCAGATGTGGCAGTCAATGGTTCCCAACCATGGGTCACGGTTCCAGGAATCTTGCACCTGAAAAGATAGGGGGAAGATGATAGGTTTCTTCGAATGTGCGCAACCTGTTTGGAGATGTGAGGCATGAACGCGGCTCTTGCGCTGATTATTGGGAAGTTGTACACTCCGGTGGCAGCCATCGGTGCAAGATGGGTGCGGTGGCCAACCAGTGAATTCGAGAAATGTGAGGCAAAAGGTAGTGTAAAGTGTGAGAATTGGATCAGGTTGTCATCATCCCATCCACATAAAAAAGAAGAGTTTCGTGGTTTTGTCCAAAAATTGTGATCTGCAGTCGCCATTAACTCTTGGAAACATGTAGAGGTCGCAGCTGAGTGATCTCTGAATGTGTGATGGTTGGGAAAATGAAGCAACTTGCAATGAAGCATGTCGTTTGTCTGAGGGGACTGATATGCCCCAGCATTTCAGTCATACAAGGTTTGTTCGGTCTCGACAGAATGCCTCACTATTTGTGAAATCGCGTGTTTTCTTGGAAAATTGGGGCTTTGTTCTCAAAATGGCCGTTTAAAAACTTATTCATTTCCGGTCCGGTGGCAGATTTGACACCCTCCTCTTTTTTGGACATGTTTGTTTATGATTTCATCAATTTCTGCAATTTCAGCATGTTTCATCATGTTTCCTCATGTTTCATCATATTTCATAATATTTCATCCCTTCATCTTCATGGACTTCCCGTTGAGGTCCTCAACAAATACTACATGTGGTTGGAGTCCGAATCTCAAGTCTTTTCTTCGAAGTTCGGTTTGGTGCTTCAGTGCTCAGTTGCTTGAAGATCTTGGAGATGATTTGTTGGGTTTTTCCATTAGGTTTTGCCAAACTTGCAGCCCTCCTACATCCAAGAAATTCCTTTGCAGTGTCTTTAGTCATCTTGGAGATTTCTGAAATTTGTGTTCAAGATCTTTTGGTCTGAGCAAGCTGAGAAAAACCATGTCCACCCAAGGGGATTCACCAAATTTCACCACTTTGAGGTATGTGGCTATTGCAATCCTGACACTTGCAAGCATGATCTTTGGCTATCTTCAGGCCAATTATCAGGGGGGATTATATACTTTTTCTTTCTTCCCAAAAAATGACGCCCAAAAAAACGAAACGAAAACGCTTTCGGAAAACAAAACGACCTTAGTATATGGGTGTTTCCAAAAATAGGTATACCCCAAAGTGGATGGTTCATAATGGAAAACCCTATTAAAATGGATGATTTGGGGATACCCCTATTTTCGGAAACACCCATATACATACTAAGTGGTGTGTCTGTTTCCAACAATCCACCTGCGACTGCGACTGCGACTGCCTTGACTAGTCCATGGGTGGGAGGCCTTCAGTCCTGGGTCAAGCCCAGAATGGGCCGAAGATGTGAATTCACTTCGCGCATGGAGCCCCGGGATGTCGTGATGTGTTGGGTCATGTTGAAACGGCCCAGTTTTTGGATGATAATGTGCGGAATCCTTATATATCCCATGTCTTTTAAAGATTCGCTTCATGCAGATTTGTGGAAACAATCACACTTCTGTACTTGAGAAGAGGGTATGTCAATGATTCTCATTTGTTTGGTATGGAGTTGGCATTTTGTGTTGTTTTTTTTTGCATGATTGGGGGTGTTGTTTCATTTTTACTTGATAATGACGGAATCTGTTTCTGTATTCCATGTGTCTTTGAGATATCGACTCCACCACCTGGATCGGTGGGATCAGACCTCATACTGTCCGAAGCCACTAGGTAATGGTTTGGATCTACCCCCCCACCTACTAACAGTGGCATTTTCCGCTTTCCCTCTTAGTGCCGAACGTCCTCCGCTATGCAGCATGTCAGCATATGCGTACAGACCTACTGACAGTGGCAAATGAAGGTTTATAGGGGTTCCCTACTAAATGCAATAATTTTTATGAATACTACTGGGTGGGGGAAGATCCAGTCACCATCCAGTAAGGTTTTAGATACACATTTCTGGGGCTGTTGCAATGCGAAGATGATGTGCTATCTGCTAAGGTGGCAATTCTGCTAGTGATAGGCCTGTCTCTTAAACGCGCTTGACGTGTTTTTTTCAGGGTCCCAGCAGATGGAAAAAACAAGCGGCCGAACTTTTCAGTGGAGAAAAGGGTCAAAAGTCAAAGTCTTGAGTCTTGACATCCAATGGAAAGAAGGGTCAACTTGACAACTTCGATTGGAATCAACCTTGGTTCCCATGCCGATTGAAAGGATGCATTTGACTGCCAGGATCTGCAGTGGCTTCAGCCTTCAACTCATTATTGACAGAGAGGATCTTGAAGGGAGACAAGGTAGGAATGGATGAGGGTACGATTTTGGGGGCTTGGTGCGTTGGTTGCTGAGTTGCCACGGAATTTCCTGTTGTTTGACTTCAAAGTGATGCAAGCATCTCCTTAGCACATCCGAGTAGAAACATTTTAAGGTTGGACCCGCCAACTGGGAAGGGTTCAGAGCCGATGTTTGTTTTGCTTCCAGCGAATCTGGAGGAAATTTTCATCACAAGCAGCTTCAGTTGGTGAAACAAAATGGTCAGATGCGGATCCCCTGTCAGTTTCTCTGGGGTCCTTTTGTTGTTTGGTTGGGTTGCTCAATTTTTTTTTATTCTCTTACCATTGACCAAACCGCAGCTATCCAACGGGTTTTCCGTTGTTTTTTTTAAATGGAAGTCGGAGAAGTTGACGATTAGTGGAGTTTCGAGATCGACCACTAAACGAACACTTTCTTCTATTGGGGGGAACAGATTGGTAAATGACATTTCTCCAGACAAAGTTCTGAAAAAGGCAGGAGGCTTCAAAGAAAGCCCATGATCAAAGCTCCCATATTGGAGACCATTTTGGTGCGAGGCTCGCTATCACGTGCAGAAGGCAGCAGCCGAGCGAGGGTGTTTGAAACATGGAAGGGGGAACTGAATTGAATAGACCTAGACTGATGATCGATGGATCCGTTATAAAATTGAGTCGATATGATGACACAGCTTACTTTTTGAAGCAACACATTCGAGCCGATGATTGTCACTTTTTGGTATGATTTGTTCTGGTATCCCATCATTTAAGAAGACTTTGCCGCAGATTGCTAGGATAGTATACTGCCAATCAAACATTTCTTCAACAAATTCGTGTCTGCAAAAATGGTAAATTGGACTTCAGAGGCAGGACCAATAGATTCCTCGTGCGCACAAGGTGCGGTTGGATGCCTCGTGCATCGTTTCGGCATTGGCCTTCATTCCGATCATTGCCTTGATCTCCAATCGTTCACAGGTGATTGATTGGGGATTGGGCTGCTTTGCCGTGCTTTTTTTTGGAGGGAAAAACGCAAGTTTTTTGGGCAAAAGTGTTTGGTGGATTGGCAAAAAACATTTTTTTTTTTGAAAGTTTTTTGATGGCCGGAGGAATTTCTTGATGCTGTTTCCCTTACATGCAAAAAACACCTGGAATCCGATCCAGCTAGGTTTTTCCAGGAGGGTTTGTTAGGCTCATGAGGATGAGAGTTGGATCAACCTTTACAGCCCTTCAGGATGATCCTTGGGCTGTACGTCCCATCGGCTTGGGTGCTCAGTCAGAAACGGCACGATTTGGTGGATGTAGTATTAATAATAGGGGATTCACATCATATACAATAGGGGATTCTACTAGCGGAGATGTATCCCATCCTACTGTAAGTATGAAGGTAAATATGAGGACTAAGATGGGATTAGATTTGAATAAATATAGCTATTACAAAAGGATCCCTAAAAAAACTAATGGAATGCCATAACGGGTTTTTAACGTTGCAATTTTGAAGGGAGTGTTACCACGATGGTGGTCAAGTTGCACCAGTTGGATTTCTGAATCATCAAACAGGAGGGCTTGACGAGAATCAAGATCGCAACAAAAAGCTTGACTGCTTGGTTTGAGATGTGCTCTTTGTATCTCTTTGTCAAGCTGGTAGTATGCAAAGATGGTTTTCAAAAGCACTGCGATTCAAATTAAACATCCTTGGGCAAGATGTAAGGATCTATTTGAACAGATGACATAAGGCTGGTACCCCATACTTAAGCAGAGCGATTTGCAAGTTTGGTGCATTATGATTCACCCAGAGATGTTAGGGTTTTCTTGAAGGAATACCACACTTGCTAAGAAGAGGTATTAGGGAAACAACTTCCTGCAAGGAGTCCGTGAAATAAAACTGTTGTCGGAAGCATTTGGAGCCTGGTCATTTTCATTGAACTCTCATTCAATTCATCTCAATTTCTAAGTGTATCTCTGAAGAATTTCTCAAACATTTTAGGCAAAAAAACCACCTAATGAAAAAAAGGTCCGGTTTTTCTTTGGGAATCATCTCCCCCCCCACTCCCCAATTTTTGAGAGATCTTATCCCTTCATCTCCGTTCAATGTGGACGCGAGATGGAAGCTGCCCCAAGAGCTCGGTCTGTTGGCAAACAGACGGTTGTGGGGGAGCTCGAGGTTTGACACACGATATAATGCTGGGATTTAAGTTAAAGGTTAAGGATAGGGTGCCCACATTTTTTTAAGGTTTTAATATGCTTTTTTTTTTTTGAACAAATAGGAAATATAAAAGGTGTACCATAGTGTTAGATACCATGTATCCGATAGTACGCTTAAATATATCATAGATGGATATATTATTCAAATAGAAGCAGCATGTGATATATGTATACATACGTCATATGTGTCATCCACATTGCCACTTGAGAGTGTAACTTCATCATTCCTGTTGCATACATGGTGACTACCCCCTGACGTGTTTGCGGCCGGCTTGGACTTCCGTCAAGAATAATTTTGTTACACCTGTGACCCAAGGATGGGTTTGACTAAGGGAACAACGCACACTCTGTAAAGGTTTCCATGGATGTGTGTCCACAGACTGATGACTGCTGGATACTATATACGCTTTGTGGGCTGAAATTGTAAGGAGTCAGTGTTTGTCAATGCTTGAAATTGCTGCCTGCAAGGGGATGCCATCTATGCTTGAAAATGCTTGACAAAGCTAGGTGAAACCGTCCTGAAGGATACCAAGATTACGAAATTTCGACCTATTCTTTGAGACACCTTTGAGGTGTATTTTTTATTTTGTCTCTTTTTCAGGAAGTTCAGATCCGTTTTTTTCCGTGTTGTTTCTTCTGCCAGTAGCGATTTCAAAGTCACAAAGGGTTCAAAAGCGATGTATTGCCCAGATGCTACGGTTGTTTTTTGAGGTAGTAATCCGGCCTGTGAGTGTGAGTGTGGCACTGGACTTTTTGCCGGCTGGACTGTGGCACACCCGGAGGGGGGGGTTGTAGAAGTCGCGTTTGACACATGCTTGGGAGGTTTAGAAAGTTGAAAGGGAAGAAGATGCTGGTATATGATGTTTGGAAAAAAAGTATATACATAATATGTATGTATTAAATTGCATATGGATATATATATATATACATATGGTGTTTCTATGTGTTTCTTGCATTTTCTTTTATCATTGTAACATATATGTATAGTGGCGTGGTGTAATTTTTTGCCAATTCAAGTGACACATGAGGATTCATCAAGCGATCCCTCTTTTCATTTTCAGATCTTCTTTGGTACGTAGTTCTTCTCTACTAATTGATGTGTTGCACCATTTTTGCCTGTTTTTGCCGGGAAAACGGCTTAAGGGTTTGGTTTCCATGCAAAGCTGTTTCCAAAATCCCGACAAAAAATCTATATGTCTATCAAACTGACATCGAAACCCAACCCCCCTGGCTGTTGCAGTGAAGATTTTTTGAAGATGATTTTGACCGTTTGACATGATTTTTGCGAAAATCTCATTCCCATCAAAAGGACCAAACGACACGAAAAGTCGCCTCATTTTGGGAGGATACCGAGCACACTCGGAGTCATCATTTTAGCTTTGGTCATCAACACAGGTGGATGGGGTGAACCGGGGGAGGACAGAGTGGACGGGTTAGGAGCCGGGAAGTAACAACCTGATGATGATTTTACTGTTGAAAAAGAATCTGGAATCCTGGCAGAAACTATTTTTTTCCAAAACTACGTCTTCCATTCAAGCTCTCTTGAGCTAATCATGGCATGGCTCAAGAGTTATCTATCATACAAAAACGGATAACGGGAGTTTGATCTGGCCCAAAACTTCTAAGGACAAAACAAAACATCGCCACCCATTTTGAAACACATACCCTAAGCATATCAAATTTGGACCTTTACTTTTGGCAGGCAAAATCAGCCAATAGTTTGTTGGTAGTTTAAGTTTGTGGTTAACTAGGCATTTGTTGACGAATCCCTTTTTCGAAAATTTTGCCGGGCGAAAAAAAACAGCAATTTCAAACAGCAACCCCAGGTTACGGCTGGCTCGTTGGCAAACTTGTACAGGCGGGTGGTTAGGGGGGGTGGTTTCTGTTGGGGGGAACCGTATTTTTTTTTGTGGAAGAATATGGGGTTCTTCAAAGATTGAAAGATTCTGCGGAAAATGTTTTTTGGGTGCCAAAAAAAAGGTGGTGACAAAATCAAAAAAAACACATTGACTTTCTGAGAGCAACAAAAAATCCCGCCGAGTTGATGGATGGAAGTTCGTTTTCAAGAGGCTTCTTGGAAGTCGTGCCACAAGAGTTGCTGCCAAGTCAAGACTTACATTTGACCCATCAAATTTGGAAAAAACATCCTTCAATATTGATGCTTTAGTGACTTTAGTGTAACAAAAATCTCCTTTTCCACCTTCAACAACCCCCAAAAAAATACCGTTTTACCGAATTTTTCCCTCCATCCATGGCCGGATCCAAGGCCTTTTCCACGATTGACCGTGCCATTGCGGACGCCTTCAGCTTGCTCCTGGTTTACTTCATAGGAGCATGACGTAAAATGGCGCAGTTTTTAGAGTTGGCCGAGTTTTCTTTTCCCTTTCCGGCTGTTGTGCTTTTTTTTGGGAAAACTTAGGGATGTGTTTTTGGAGAGTTGTATCGTCTTTTTGTTGATATTTTTATAATGATATTGGTATTTTTCAATGAGAAAACCTGTCATATATAAAGTGAACACTTTGGAGATCTCTGAGATCTGAGGGAGATCATCAAATCCCCAGCACCAAAAAACTTCACTAAGGTTGTAGCACACATAGAAGTAGAAGATCCCCGAAAGCTTTATTTGCCTTGTAGGGTTTGGGGCCCCAAAAATAACGACCATGCCATGATTGGCTGCCGGCTTTTCAAAAAGTGTTGCCAGGAGATCCGCTGATGAATGGTACCAGTTTAAGCAACATGCTGGGGACACCTAGGACCTATGGAATGACGCGGGTGACTCTGGGAAGGTTGGAACAGGGTTAGAGCTTGGAAGGCAGTAAAGCAGAACTAAGTAGGACTGGTGATTAGGTAACCAGGATTGCATGTAATGTATATATATATATACACATATGCATCTATATATGTCAATATATTCATGGACATATAATATGCTTATATAATCATAAGATCATATTTGATTATAAGATCAGAATTTCCGTTGGAATGACTCTCTATCAGTTTTTTTCTAGATTATAACTCCAATAATTGCTGTAGATCTTTGGTCCAAATGATCAGCTGTATGTGAACAACAATGTAACCTTGAAAGCAACAGATGTCCGTAGACGTTGAAGTTAGCAAGACCCTATCAAGAAGGCAGTTGAAGTATTGGTATCAAGTAGCAACTTGTAACTTGTAGCTTTTTGAACATATTTTGTACCCACTCCTTTTTTCCTCCTGAAGAAAAAAGAAAAACATCAAAACAAATTGTGAAACCATGAAGTCAGTCAGGGTACTTCAACAAAACCCAACCAACCAACCAACCAACCCAATCCCCATCCCCATGGTGCTGATATGGAGCTCCGAGACATGTCTCCAAGTTGAGGTGTCTCAACTTGGTTGCCTTCATTGTGCCACTGAGCACCTTGGTCACGGAAGGTTTGAAAACGTCAGATGAGTAGTACAGGTATGTTTTCGTTTTTTTTGTGGATGTATTCCAGGTCAAAAGACCAAAATTTCTTCCAAACTCATGAGGTTTCAGGGTTTTATTCATCATTTTCTGCTGACTCACTACTGTTAAGACTGCGAAAAACCCAAAGAAATTCCGCATTGTTGGCTCCCAATGGAATCTGAAACCTCCCAATTGAAAAGCTGCTTTAGCATGCACTGCCCAACCTACAAGGACACCAGTACACTCCCTACAATAATTTAGTTTGGATAGTTTGGATACCCAAAAAGCTTCATGGTATGTATGGGAATTAGTGTTCAACCTTATATCTTTGCATGCAAGAGATGACGTTTTCCCACTGACGTTTTCATTATTTGTGTTTTTCTTCCATTCTGAATCATCCAGGTCAGGTCCCAATCGTCGACTTCAAACCCGACTCGTTGGGTTTGACGTACCTGAATCATTGCTGATTCGATGGTCAATTCATGAAATGAGCTGCTTTTTTAAAGGAACTTTCGTGACTGATTCATGAGCTTGAGAATCATCAGTTTCTGACCTAGCTGCTGTCAGGAATGAACTTAAAACTTCTTTCAAATAACAGTTCAGGGCACAGTCCCTGAAACTAACATAGTGCCTGAAAATGGGCCTTTTAACACCAAAAGGAAAGGCCAGTCGTCTCCCAACCACCATGGTTTCAGAGGTTATGTTACTTTTAGGCAATGTATACTTTAGAGATTCATCCAATCCAATCCCATACCATCCATGTATGGTACGTATATTTACCTACATTTAGTAAATGTTTTCTGGTAAATGCATAGGTCAATATACCATACATCCATGGATGTAACAGTGTTAACAGGGGAACTTCACCAATTTCCAAAAGCGGGTGGGTGCTTCAAACCACATCGACTCAGGCACAAGCATTTTTGCGGTGGCCTCCAGTGAGATGCAACGCGTCATCAATGCAGCGGATTTGATCGAAGGCGTGGCACGTGCCGAAAGCCAGCTGGGCCGATTTGATCGGGGAGGTCTCAACTGAGATCTGGAGGAGTTCAACCAGCGTTTTGGTTGGAAAAAATGGATGTGTAATTTGAGCAATCTTCAGTGTTGGATGAACATGATTTCAAGGAAGCTGTTTTTGGTAATTAACTGTTGGATGAGAAACAGAAAAGAATCCGTTTTTTGTTGTTTGGTTTGATCCATGTAAGTGATTTTCCATTTATATTTCATTAGGGGAATATATGGAGCAGTTTTGAAAGTGGCCCAGTGGCTTTGTTTTATTGTTGCCGATTTTGTTAGCTATGATTGCCATGTCATACACGGATGTCATACATTTTAATTCTTATGGCTGGGAGTTTCCAAAAGATGCCGCTGTTTTTGGAAGGTGTTTCCCAGGGTTCAGAAAATTTTCAACAGGGAATCAGTGAATGAGTTTCGTTGCATGAGCTAATCTTTTGGTCACATCCTCGTGCTTCCAAGCAACCGAAAGGCAAAACCACGGGCGAGACAGAGGCAACAGATTCAGAAGAGGCGGCCCAAACCCCAAATGTGGTGTTGGTACAAAAAATGTTGGGTGAAACCTGGTGGGAATGTTGGAGGATTTTGTAGTAATTGATCCAAGTTTAGTAGGGAAAAAATTGATTGAATGTTAAATTATCTGACAATTCAGTGATGTTTCTTTTTGGTGAAAGGGTGTGGATGAAATGTCCAGATGCTGTGTTTTTTCGACAGATGCTTTGCTCAAAAAGTCTTGGTGACAAGTAGAAAGATTCGACCAAGCAAGGAGTCAAGGAGATGGTTTTGTGAGTGATGATCGATGACTCTGACACATAGGAATTGTTGAAGAATAAGCAACGTTGATGGATTTGTAGTGACCTTCCAGTGAATCTCTCATTTTGGGATGGTCATTTTTCAAAAATGCCGGTTTTGAGAAAGGGATGACTATTATCCAAACTCCGAACCAGTAAACACACAAATAGAATGACCTGATTTTTGTATCGACCATGCAAAAAGGATCATATCATTTAATCAGGGGCCTGGATGGGTCTAGTCAGAAACTGAGGAAATGCGCAACAACTTTTTCCATTGCTGCTTCACATTTTGGAATCATTTTCTCAAAAAAAATCGATCCCTCCCCAAATTCCCTTAAAAAGAGTTGGTTCCGTGAGGTCCAGCTTTGGATGTTTTAATTTTGGAATCGCTTTTTCCATGTCCCCACTACTGTTGATGGTTCGAACCGTAATCCTGCGCGTTTTCTCACCTGGGATGGTGTATAAATCCCGTCAACCTCAACTGGTTAGCCGGATTTCTTCCATCAAGAGTATCATCAACCGGGAAGCAACATTCCTCGCATGAGCCAGTCTGGCCCTTGCCAGACTCCCAGCGACACCGGTGATTCCAGCAATTCTCCACCTGAAGAGACCTCGGAGGACGAGGAGGCTGGTTGAAAAGGGGTTGAGTTGGTGGGGGGGTTGAAGGGGGTTGAAGGGTAAGGATGAGGGTAAAAGGAAGGACATGTTTTTTTTGTTTGTTGATCGTTTTTTTTGTTTGTGTGTGTATTAGTAGTACTGCAATGGATTTGTTTTTTGAGTTTTTTGATGTTATTTTTGTTGTTTTTGGTAAAGCAACGACGTTTTGAGTGACGACAAGAGAATTCTTCAAGGACTTTGGAGTTGGAACAGGATTCCATCCTCTCTTTCAGAAATCGCCAAAAACTTCGAAGAAAACATACATTGACGTTTGCAATTTTCCAAAACGGCATACAATATATAAAATGGCATAAGAAGGGACAGTAATGCAAGTTGCCGTTCATAAATTCATACATCAAGGTTTTTGTAGGTTTTTTAGCCTTACAGAGTCTTACAAAAAGAAATCAGATCCACCCAAACTCGGGGAATTTTTTCCACCAACACTAAGCTTCCACGTTTTTTCCTCGCTGCCAGCGACAGGCCGCCTTGTCTCCTCACTGGGCATCTTGGATTTACCGGTCGGGGGTTTTGGGGTTGAACTTCCCCAAAAAAGATATATACGAAAATCACCCGTTTGTGGTAGACAAGAGAAGTTTTTTTTCTGAACAAATAAACTGAAGAAATAATTGAATGTCATCTCAAAGTTACAAATAACACCAAACACAACTCAATTGGACATGAACATGCTGAAAAAAAGCGCCAAAATTTGATGAACCACCTTGGACCGTTTTTGCGAATCCGCGACAAATTTTTCTTCATCTCCGAGGTTCAAGGCAACGAGAAAGGTTCGAGGCTGTGAAACTCAGGTAGGGATCGAAGCCTTGGTTGGTTGGTTGAGGTTGGTTGGTTACCCCCCAATGCCACCACTGCAAGAAATTTTTGGCCTTGTTAGGGGATTGGGAAAACCACCGCCACCCCCGAAAAAAAAGGCCTTATGGGATGACATTATTTCTTGGGGGGGGGTAACCTTAAACTCCCATGATGGTTGGTTGCTTGGTTGAGGTTGGTTGGTTGCAGCCTAAATGATTGGGCACCACTGAGTTGGTGCTGTATAGTTTTTAGTGTTTGTTTTGTTTGAGATTTGCTTATTGGGAATTGTGGGGGGTAAATGATATAACTTAGGGGGAGTGAAATGGAGTTGGAGTTGGATGGTCCCCAGATGTATTCTTGGCTTGGGCTTAGAAGTAGAAACCTAAATTCAACCTTCGCAGTTTCCAGTTTTCCAGTGTTTTTGGCAGGAGCCAAGTTATAGAGATACAGAGTTATACCGTTATACCCCACCTGAAAATTGATGGTTGGGTAAGATGACATTTCCTTTCATATAAGTGGTTCCCCTTTTCAGGGTATCCATTCCACATCCATTCCAGGCACGAGCCACCTGACTTTCGCCTGGCGCCCAGCGTGGGGAGAACCCAGCATTTGTGGAACTTGGGAGGGTCAGAAGTGAGTGCAGCTTCCAACCCTTCTCTCTTTTTTTGGGAAGGGAAAGATGTCATAAATGACTTCCTTTAACCAAGTTTTTTGGTTTCGGATGAACAACCATGTTAAGTGTGTATGTATATATACACCGTATACATACTGACGGTATATGCTTGTGTACGTACATACATATTTTTTTAAAAGGTTGTTTATTTCTTCAGCCAATCAAAATGGCCTGGCAATTTCGTTTCTCTTTGGTTGATGCTTATGAACCTTTTTTCGAGGCAGATCAACAGTGGAAATAGCTTTCCACTCTATTTTTACCAAACATCTGCATCCAAATCTGACATGACTCTGCAGGCCTCGTGGGTTCTTTGGATTTCCCGATATTTATGTCCAAGCTAGCATGAAGATGAAGTGGGGAGCTTCACCTTTTGAAAATGAGTCTGAGAGATAAAGCATCCAAAATCCAAACGAAGTCATGGAAAATGACACAGGTGATGATGGGTTGTAACAAAAATACACTCAATTTTTGGTGAAGGAATTCCTGGTTTTTGAAGACGAAGACTCTTTTCTTTTGGTGCCAACGAACAAAGATGAGGGGTATCATCCCAAGAGTAACAGGAGAAGCGAAAACCTATGAGATATGAGAAATTCAACCTTAAAGGCTACGTGACTGAGGTGCATTTTTCTTCAAGTCACTACTCAGATCTCTATGATCTCAGATTTCAAGACCATCCTTGAAAGTCGAAAATCTCCTGCATGGCAGCGGAACCATGGTGGCCATTCAGGCCACGGTGGACAATGGCCGTGGCCGATCAATTTAAGAGGTGCCAACGGATGAGAGGTCATGGTTGATCAGCTGCCCTGCCAAACAAACTGGTGGTTTCAATGGTTTCTTTTTTTGCATCCGTTTTTTTCAAGGGATGATGTGAATCATTTGGGGAGTTTTTTTCGCATGAAAGTTGATCAGTTCCTTTTTTTAGAGGACTCTGAATTTCATCGTCAGCGCCTCTCCAGCCAGTTGCTCCGTCACCCCTTTCTATGGCAAAATCCTATATAGTGAGTGTGAACCATCCGATATGTCCTCTAAATAATTAGAGAACTCCGCAAATCGAATGGGAAAAGTTTGTTTATTTTGGAAAAGGTATATCCAATTTTTGTTGGTGCTTCAGAAATCCTGGAGCCCAGTTGGAGGTTGGTTGGTAATTTAATCCCATTATTTACAAGGTTTTAGCACCATCCAAACGGTGGGTTCCATCAATGATACACCCTAGAAGATTAACATGGAACCTGAAAGCTGATGGTTTGGAAGATGATTTTCCTTTTCAATTGGGTGATTTTTAGGTTCCCATGTTAATCTTCCGGGGTGTACTCATCCAATCTTTGAGACGTCCATCTCACCGGACCCAACAGCGGGGATGCGGAGGCTCCGGACTGAGAGACTTCTCCAGTTTGTCGGATGATCTCCGTCCCATGTTCAGATTGTTCAGCACAGCGCGCTGCATAGCACTTTTACAAACACCCAAAATCGAAACCCAAAGAAGGTGCACAAAAACAAAAAAACACACACACACACAAATGTGACAAATACACTTATTTTTTTAAATGGAACACTTCAGAAGTGAAGGGTCAAGAGTTGAAGTTATATAGATGGAACTATCAATGTAACAACACTTGAATTTTCGTGAATTTTTGAATAGTTTCCTGTTGGCCTGGGGTTCTCTAATTTGTTGTAACGATCCCAGGCCTACGTGCACAGATGTTAGTATGATCTCCAGGCAAATTTGGAATAGTGACTGATTATTTGATCAAAACCGAAGCAGGAGAAGCCCGATTCCATTTTTGTCAACCTGTCGTTTTGCCGATCAGTTCATATTGACTGGCTTCATTCATGTCTTCATGGCCACCCTTAGCTGCCATGTAGTCACCCTTACGTAGATCCCCCGGAACCTTCGTATAAACACCTTCATTGTGCCAGGGCAGTCCGTTAGGCATGGCTATGTTGAAGAGCCATGAACCCTCAACCATTCCCCCAATGTGACATTTATCATTTATCCTCCATCACGATGCTCATATCTATATCATTTCAGAAGAATCATCATCAAAAACTCATATCGGGCGTTAAACACATTTTGAAATTGTAGTGGGAACTGCTGGGTGGGAAGATTTTGTTGAAAGCCGAGATGGTTCCTGAACCGACCCGGGGTCATTCCAGATGCCAAGGGGGAAGAACACACAGAGTTCCCCCCATTTGGCAAAGACCAACATGAAGACATGAACAATGCATATTTTACACATCATGAACTTCATGAACCTGAACTTGCCATTGTACCTGGGTGAGGGAGCATTTCAATGTATCCCTCTCGCTATGTATCTATCTTGCTCTCTCTCTCTCTCTCTCGCTATACATATATAATGGTTTCTTGCCACACTTTCCGTTTACTGCATGCACTTGTTCATATTTTTGCAACAAGCACACGGTGGACGAGGTTTACTGCAATGAAATTCATTTGATCTGCAAAGATACTTCTACCTATGCAAAAGAATCAAGAGGTAAATTTTTTCACCCCAACAAAAACCCCATCTCTGGAAGTGAATCCAAAAAAAAGGGCTGTACAGCGCAGTGCTTAATCCTGCCAATTCACCGTCACCCTCTCACTTGGGCCGGGTGGACCCGTTTGGAGGCGTGGTCCCCCCTGGACCCATGGCAGTGGCATAGGTGGTAGCCAAACTCCAAGACGGAGGACCTATTTTAAGGTCGAGTGGTCAAGTGGACAAGCGGTTTTTGTATACTTTTTTTTGTTGGTTTTCGACGAATCACTTCAAATTGATGATGACCTCATATCACCAAAGATAGGTTTTTCGGTGTTTTTTCTCACCGTTCGAAAAACATTGGACTATTTTTGCTTCTACCCAGCAAACTCTTGCGCAGCAAACTCTTGAGTCAAAATCACGGTACCCACTTTTCTTTTTTGGAATTGCTTGTTGTTTTCTTGGACATTTTTTTTTGTCTCAGGAGAAAAGCTTAGATTCAGATGCTGAATGATGGTGATGGTTCTGCACCATTTCCTTTTTTTGGTTCCAATTGTTGTTTTTTTCGTCCAGCTTTAGGACCGCGACCTGTTCAGGTGTTCCGCAGTTCTGACCCAATAGGACCTGCATGGGTCGCCCATAGCGGCGCTTTGTCTGTGCGAGATATGATATCTCCAATGATGCCACGCAGAGTGTGCAAAGAGTGGGGGGCGAGGTGGTGATGGAGCTGGAGGCTACTCCAATTTTTTTCGCCAGGGTAGGGTTGATTGACATGTGACATAGATGTTGTTTGAAAGTTTGAAGGAGATCTTAGCTTTCATGGAAGAAGAGCTTGCAAGGAATCCAATGGCAATTTCAAAAAAGAACAATCACAAAAAAACACAAAATGAGTTCCTCAAAGAGAAACAACTTCAGAAGGCTCGGGTTTTTAGCACACTCCAGTGGGAGTTGGCTTCATTTTCGCTACGGGGTTTTTCGACTGCCCTTTGTGCTCCAAAGCAGTGGATCACCGGTGCTGCTGTGCCACCGGTGCCCGCCCCCAAGGTGGTGGGAAGTTTCCGCGAGAAAGTTTTGCCATGTCCAAAAAGAGTTCAAAGATAAAGGATTTTCTCCAAGTAATGTCTATGTTTCTTTTTGAGCATTTTTTGTGGGGACAAGAGCGGACACTTTATCCGGGGCTTACCGTGGAAGAGGCTTTCAGAAAAGGACATTTCAGTTTGTTTAACATGACACTTTCTGTGGGGTTTCTGAACTACAGTAAGTTGTGAAGAAGGAAGAGCGATTTGGCTGCGAAAAAAAAACGACTATGCAACTTTGAGAGGCCATGTACGCGATTGCAGTTTGGGGGCTCAGGGGATACTTTTAGTTGAGCAGTTTGATGTTGAGTTCCAAAATAGTTAGGAAGCCTCAGGAAAAATTGATTCAGGATTTGAAGAAGGATCAGGATCAGCGAAAAAATTGCACTGGAAGAAAGGAAATGACGGGAAGACAGGGAATGAAGGTAATATAAACATATTCTGAACACATCACCCGTGACTTCCCATGTCCCATGTCCCACAGATGCTGGTACTCTCCCTCCCTTTGGCTGCCTCACAATCCGTCGGGGAGCCATGAATGGAAGGTCCGTGGTTGTTGTTGTTTTTGTTGTTTTTGTTGTTGTTGTTGTTGTTGTTGTTGTTGTTGTTGTTGTTGTTGTTGTTGTTGGGCAACGGAGGCTTCAAGAAAGCTTTGGGCTTTTGTGTTTCCTTTTAGATGTACCACATATTTTGTTTGTTTGTTTGTTTGTTTGCTTGCTTGTTTGCTTGCTGGTAAGCTATCTTCTCAACACATCATCATGTAGTGGGTGTTGAGTTTTTCTTCAACACGCTTTGGAATCTGGACGTCATACCTTAGTAGAAGTTCATTAGACTGTATTCAAAAACCCGAAGAGAAACCACCACTACCAAAGCTGCTCAAAGCCTGCATATATATATAAATAAATAGATACATATAACAATATGTATAAATACATATATATATATATATATATATATACGCACATACCAATCATCCTAGAAATTTACGGTCGAAATTTACCATTCTTTGAAGCCCAAAATCCAAGCCGCCGGTCGTCGCGTATCTAACATCCTAATGGTCTGAGACCCAACGTCGCATCCGTCAGGTGACGGATGAAACCTGGGAATGGGATCCCGAAAACCCTGATGAACCCTTTGATACTGCCTCCCAGGTGTGGAAAAACCCGAAAAAAACACCAGGGTTTTTTGCTGGTAGGTTTTTTTTGGCTGGCTGTTATATAACCTTGTTTTTGGTCGGGTTTGGAACGGAAGGTGGCGGGTGGGGAAGTGGGGTAGTTTCACTAGAAAAACAACTTCAAGGAGTTGGGTGAGTGCATGAAAATCGAACAGAATTTGAGGTAGGGGATCTGAAAGTTTAAACGTGTGGTTGGGGCCAAACTTTTTTCAGAAACAAACTACTCTGGGTGAGTTGAGCTGATTTGTTTCTTGGGGGTTTGATACCCCAAAAAGTGCCACAGAATGTCAACAGAAATCCCAGCAAAAGGGGAAGGACTGGAGTTTCTTCATATTTTGGCAATGACACTAGGATCTTCCAAGAACTGCATAGCGCAAGTGAACTGATCTAAATTGGGAAGGTGTTGGGATTTTTTTTAATTAGCACCATTTCCAAATCAACAGATGGTGAACCGGTGGAATCTGACCGTCATGTGATCATGTATCATTGGTTCAAATCACAATTCCTTTCAAGATGGGATATGCGTGGAAATTTTGAAGAAATCAAGGCCCCAAAAATCTTTCAAATCCATATGTACTGCAACTGTGTATATATATATGTTTACATACGTGCATACAATTATATACTGATATACATATGTATATATATATATATATGTATTTGGACAATAGAGTATAGATTGAACAATTTGAACTCAAGATTTATTTGAGTCGCAAAAATTGGTAATATGTTCTCAAATTCCCAAGCAATTGACATCACAAGAAAAACAATTCACCTCTACCGAGATGGAAAAAGCTCACTTCAAGGAGATGATGGCTAAAACTGAATCCAGAGACTACACTTCAACAACTTATCTTTCAATGGGCTATAAATCTTGCCTGAGAGACCAACATCATTAAATTCAAACAAAAAAAATGCTCTTCACATGCATGTCTCACTTCAAAATAAGTCAAGACATACAGCAGATGTCATGAATGATTTCCCATCAAAAACGCGCCAGCCTCGGAGGCAGTGTCTCAATGGCTGAAGGATGAAGTGGTGGGGTGGCCCATGTGAGGTTGCAACCTGCGAGGGTTGCGAGTCCCCAAATTTCTTCAGCCCTGAAGCCATTTTTTGGTGATGGTGAAACCTCACTTTTCTCCGATGAAACCTTACTCAGGCCTCGGGTATCGAGGCCATGTTTTCATGAAACATATCAACTGGCCAGGCTGCTTTCGTAACATTCTTGATGATTCATTTGGGATTTTGAAAAACCCAAAGGTACTTAAGGAACTGGACCATCAAGAGCTGACGTAAAAAGGTGCATGTAGGACCGTAGGAATAATTATGGAATATGGATTTTGTAGAAGACGTTGGTGTAGTTTTTGGATCTTTTTGGTTTGATTGGTGTGCGACTTGTTGTGTTTTTTTTCATTCACGTTCCTCTTTTTAATGGCCAATGAATGGATGAATCAATCACTACGGGTCCACGTGGCTCAACCACCTGGACATGGTCGTTTTCAAAAAAACCGTTTCGGAGGGCTTTAAGTGGTTCAAATGAAGCCATAAGGGTGTTTCCAAAAATTAGGGGTACCCCAAAATGGATGGTTTATAATGGAAAACCCTATTAAAATGGATGATTTGGGGATACCCCTATTTTCGGAAACATCCATAAATGAATCAATGAACGCCGGGGTTGCTTCAGGTGGTTCCTAGAAAAAAGGATGGATGGCAAGACAACTTCTGCCTTTGTGCTCGGCATCTTAGATCGTCTAAGCGGGTTGCTTCCAAAGAGCATCGGTCTTTTCGGAAGAGCTGGTAGAATGGATGAAGGAGACATGTTGCCCCGGGGGCCCTTTTCCTTCAAAATCATATGTATGAACATCCTCATCCTTCAATTTTTTTTTTCGTCATTTTAGAGGAATTTCTGAAGGAAAAACTCATGGGATTATATAGCCGGCCGTGAACAAGGGGCCAAGTAAACGATGAGCTTGGCAGATTCAAAAAAAAATGGGGTTCCAAGACCCCATTTTGCTGTTGGGACAGGATCGCCTCCTACCAGGGTTCTTATGTTAGTTTGAGGGAGGTATAATTTGCAATTTCTCTGTTGATTTTTTGATTTCTGGTGATTCTGCTAGTCGCCCTCACTCCAGTTTTGAAATTGCAGCATGGCATCCACTTTTTTCAAATAACAAGATACTGTGTGGGGGATAAGCAATCGATCAAAGTCTGAGGTACAAAATGGCAACATTGCCAGCTGGTACCAGGCCTAAAGTCATCGCAAAGTCTGAAGTGTGATTTGTGCGGGTTGATAGGGATATTTTTTTTCGCACAAAACATAATGACATAAGATTGTGGTGTTTTTCTACTTGACATCCAACCATTGCTGCTGATGTTTCCAGAAAAAAATCAGCCCAACATGAAAGCTTGGAAGACCATGTTGCCAGTTTTTGCTATTGTGTGTGGGAGGTGTTCGCAACAGCAAGAAAAAGAGTTAGTCATCCGAAAACATCACCCAAAAAAGAGATCAAGAAGAAAGGGCAATGTGGTGAGGAAAGGGAATGGTCAAAATTCTCAGAATATGGGTTGCGAATGTGGATTATTCAGAAGGACTTCAAGATACATATTGCAATTAATACTAAGACCCATTTTTCTGCGGGAAAATCCATTCCTTTCTAGTGCTGGGAATTTTCCAAGAAGGAGATATAACATATCTCGACATTGGCTTGGAAACATTGGTAGATTGCAAGCATTTTGTTTGGTTTCTATGAGGTTTTGACGAGATGATTTTTGTTCAGTTCCATTTTGGGCACATGGACATCAACAACCTTCCTAGGGATGATAGGAATGATTGAAGTTGAAGAGGAATCGGAGCGGTATACAATTACTAAAGGCCCATCATATGTATTTGATATATACATATACATATGTACATATACACCCTCGAAGATTCCCCCCAAGGGGACATGTTAGTTTTCCAGGGTGTATTTAAAAAACAGTATAGATTCTAGATGGATTCGGCCATTTATATAGCACTGCCATTTTCACAGTTCCCCTCATCTCCTTCCAAAGCTGTTCAATTTGGAAAAACTTCTGGTTTTCCGAGCTCTCGTTGATTTGCCCAGATGGCTTCGACCATGTACATCGTGGACACCTGCAGCCGGACTGAAGGCTTTGTCCTCCGAACAGGACACATGCAGGACCGCCATGTCCATCCCTTGCAAGCGATGATGGCTTGTGATACCTTGAAGATCATCTCGTGCTCCGTTTTTTAGGGGTGACAGTGGGAGACTGTCTCGTTGTTCAAGAATTTGGGGCAAAGGGGCAAATTTGGAGGCAAAAAACCAGGCTTTGATTCAAGGAATAAGGGTCTGGTTGTGGTTTTTGGATCAGCCTGCAACAATCCGGATGAAGTTGTCGGTTTTACATGACAGGGTCACTTTGAGGAAAGAACATATGGCTCCACAAAACCTGCAAGGTTTCTTCATGGCAACATTTTTTGTAAAGTTTGGAAAAAGAGACCCGCAGGGCTAAGTGAGGCTTTTTTGAAAAATAGGGTTTCTTTTGATGGTGTTTTTTTCAGGCTTCGTTTCTGTTGGCTGGGAGTACTAGGGGCTGCAGTTGGCAACCAACTTCAGAACTTCCAAAATGTGAGGCACCAACTTCCAGAAACCGGACCAGGGAAATAGGGGGGGGGGAAGTTTTTTCAACTGGCCTAAGGGCAGGGAAGGGTGGAGACCTCATACTTGTAGGGTCAGCTAGGCTTGGCTTGTTTGAATATATCATATATATATATATATATATATATATACCCTAGGGTCTAGGGTTTCCATGGGATTCCCCCAGCAGGTAGACCCGGGGACTGCGATGCAGGTACTGCCTCTCTCATGAGGCTCCTGAGGCACTACCGATGTGGAAGCCGATGTGTGCCTGGGCAAAAAAAGGGGTGGACGGTAGCAGTGTGATTCAGAACCGAAAGTCACTGTTGCTATGTATATACATTGTATACATTTATATTAATATTATTTTCCGAGAGTAATACGGTAATACGCTGACTATTCTTCAGAGCTGTTTGAGCATCAATCAGAGGCAAGGTCAAACAAATGTCTAACTGTTACTATACACGTATACATTTATATATGCTTTGTTCAAAGATTCTTTAAAGGAAGTTTTTGAGCTCAGCTAATACTAATATACAGATGATATATAGGTGATATACAGCACTTTACCATCAGAGGATTCAACATTTGGGATGATTGAACAAAATATATTCACTAGCCATATGACATATGAAGCAATTTCATGGCCATCTTTTTTTTGCTCGTGATTTTTCCCCTACAAAAGGCTAAGTGTAAAGGTTGCACTCACAGCGTTTCTGTATCCATTGCTCCTTGCATCTTTGGATGTTGTCTTCTTTGATCGCCGATGAGGCGATCATGCACACTACACAGTGCCTTCCTGTGATGTATGGACCTTAAAAGTCTGGGAAGGAGGGAGATTCTTCCATGGATTTTTTTGGTATACCTGGAGTCAATCTTGAGAAGCAGTTTGGAAGGTCAAAGATGGGTTGATGTTTTGTTACTATTATTTTTCAGTTTAAAGAGCCAAGTCCCAAGTTGAAGAAATAATCCAAGAAGATCCTGATTGGCGTTGCAAAACCTATTGTCTGGACAGTGTTTGAAGACCTCTCAATCTGTCAGAGTGCCCATGACACGAAGAGTTTCCTGAGATGGTGGTTTCCTTTCTGAGAGGAAAATCACAACTGAATCACTGGTCCAACAAAATTCACCCCGGGGAAGATGGAGATAGGTTTCAAAGCTGGACCAAAAATCCCTATGTTTCAACGACCACCTACCTTTTGGGAGCAGCGACAACCCAACCCTACACCTGACGACTTCCCTAGGGAAGTTGTGTGGAAGTTCCGTGACCCGCTCCAACCACCCGACGTTTTTTTTTTTAAAGGCCATTTGCAGCGGGTCTCAGCAACTGACCGCCTTTAGTATCTTGGACAACGAGATTTCCGTGTCCTTTTTTTTGGGAGGCGTTTTTATGAATGGGGATAGATCACCAAAGCTCATCCAGGGGGAAAGGATTGTTTCAGGAACGTCCAGGAATGATGGAGAAATCCATCCATTTCTTGCGAAAGTTGGGTTTTTTGGTGGTTGAACTTGCACTTGGCGTTTTAAAAGGTGGTGGTTGGAAGTGGTTGTCCTGGTCGGAGCAGGTGAATCCCCTGGGTTTTAAAGCGGGCCGGCGGGTCCATGATTTGATAGGGTGACTATCTTCGATGAATCCCAAATAGAAGTACATCTTTTTTTTCAGCATGTTTTTTTCCGAGGGGATCAAACTTGATGCTAAGATGTTGCTGGTAATTTTGAAGGATTTCCGTTATACTGTATCCTCTGTTTATGATTTCTGTTCTGAAACCTATAACATGCCTTTGTCATTGGTGCATAGGTAATTCTTGATGATGCGGTTCTTTCCCGCAGAAAAAACATGATTGGTTGAAGGTTGACCCAGAGGATGCTGTAACTCGAGGTCTGCTGGCTGTGCTGACCATCTTCTTTCAGGTCCGGAGTTCGGGGTTTGTTTGGCATCGCAGGATGCGAGTGGGAAGACCTACTGTAAATGATGAGAACTGACCCAACCGGGTGACAAAATCACCACACAGAAACGGCATTTTGGAGAGGAATCTTCTGGTATTGCAGGCTTTTCTGGGTTGGTGAAATGTTAAACACTCAGAATTACTGTATCATGACTTGTGACTTTTGTGGTGTAGATGAAAACTGTCGAATTCACGAATCTTTGGTCCTCCTTGCATCAATTCTTCCCTAGGTGGTGGTTTCGACAATTTTTATTTTCACCCCTATTTGGAGAAGATTCCCATTTTGACTGATATTTTTCAATTGGGTTGAAACCACCAACTAGTTCCTGATCATGGTCTACTTGAGGTCTAAAGGGCTTTGAAGTTTCATCCATTCGCATTTCACCTTTCCCCTTGGTGCAACGCCTCTGCTCGTTCTTTCCCAGTTGCGTGGATGAGTCCCTGGTCCTGCCCAATTGAATGGCATGAACTCCACACGTCCAATTTGTGTCACTGGTCAAAATCCAACCCTGTGGAAAACCACAAAGCAAAAAGGAAGAGGAATGGCATTTTTCCAAGAGATGGTTTTGGGTGCTAATCTGTTAATCCCTGAACAGATTACTTTGACTCTTAATGGGGTTCTACAGTTCTACCATACCCCTTAGTTGATGGTATTTCGGCCCGCCGAATCCCCACCCGAACTAGAAAGCTCCAAAAAAAACGGACTCCCGAGCAATTTTCGATAAATCTCAGATTCGCTGATGAAACAAACATCTTCCCCAGTTTGTGGTAAAAAAGTCTTGACCTTCAAACAGGAATCTTTCATACCTGGAAAAGAAAAACATGGATGTCTTTTTGGTACCAAAAACCCAAACAACAAAGTCATGGCTTCACTGCTTCTGGTCGAATCACCTGTGGGGCCCACAATGGGGTTGAACGACCTGGCGAAACCAATGCCAAGCTGTGCTGGTGTTGGCATTGCGCCACAAGCGAAATCACAAGGGGGAGGGTTTTCGTGTAGTGACAAGAGTTCTTTGATTTCACTGGTTATCAGCTTTTTGAGGTCTAGCGTTTAGCCTCCAACAAATACCAGCAAATCTCATTTTGGAACCATGAAACCGCCTCCGCAAAACAAAACATCGCCGAAAGGCCCGAAAAGATTCACCACATCAAAAACGGAAGTTGAAAAGCTGTTCTTTTTATTGAGAGGGACATCTCAAAAGAGTCCGAAACATGAAGCAGAGGTTGTGAGTTTGTTTGTTAGCTATTATATAACGAGTGAGTGCAACAACAACATCCAATTTACTTACTTTGGTTCTTGTTGATTTTGGTTGCTTGGTATTTAAAGAAAAAAGGTGTATAGTTGATAAAGCTGAAACGTAAGATTCAGAGGTATAACCGTGTTTTGACTTTTTTGGTAACATCAACATTTGATTGTTCCATTTCATTTGCTTTGTTGCTTCATCAGCAAGTTTCAACTTCAGTCGCGATGCAACTCCACTTTCTCGATTGTTTCTCACTGCAGAAAGCATCGGTTTTTTCTCAGAGAACAAAAAAACACCCCGCACTGTGGTCAGTTGCAAGGTGACAGATAGACAGATAGCATCTCAGGTCACAAAACGAATGAATGATGGTTTATTCGGAAATGGGCAAAGGTTTTCAAAATAGTTCAACTCAACTTTTTTCTGATTTTGAAAGATAGTGAGGGGGCAGTTGGCATCTGATACAGTAACTTCTGGAGTTTTTGGTAAAATTGCGAGGGATGAGGGTCAATCTGCAGATGTCGAGTTTACATGACCAATGACCTTTGACCTCCGTGACATGTTGTTTCTTTCAATCGAAAATTTTTGTAGATGTGTTTTTATGTGTCATTTCACGTGGTTTCAGTATTTTCATCTTCATTTATTCAGGAAGAATATCATCTCTTTTGGTAGTCGAAAAGAGAGGAAATGATCTTTGGTAGTCACAGTCCTTTTCTCATCATCATACCTTTGGATTCCAAGATTTTAGGGATGACCTATTTAACAACAACCTTTCAGTATTGAGTGAATGGTTGTTGGAAATTCATTTGCATGTGGCCCATCCTATCAATCTCAAGTGCTGCTTCAACATCGCCCCCTTGCGACGCTTGGGTCCCGCTGAGGCGGAACAATCATTTTTGTTTTTTTCTGATCCGCCTTTTGGGATCTTCATGTTCTTGTTTTAAAGCCAAAAAGTGAGAGAACAACCAGATCACTGATGCATTTAAAAGGGGAACTTGCCACAACTTGAAGTTTGAGAAAATGTGTTCTGAACCTTTCCAGCTATCCAATTTTTTTGTTCTCTGAAACGGTTCGGTTGGGGGTTCAACGACCATCACCCGTTGTGAAGCAGCATAGGTGCCATGGGCAAGAAAGGAAAAGATGCACCACCTGAGACAGTAGAGGCCCATGTTTTTGGTGGAGAATGAAGGGAGAAACACGAACATCCGTGTTGATTTATGTAAGGCATGTAGGAAAAATTATAGAAAACAGCAACCTTCTGTTTTTTTTGGATTTCTGAAAAATTGTTTTTTGGTAAAATGACCAATCATGCAATGTGTATGAATAATGATCTGAGATCGAACGTGAAGATTGAAGATCCACAAGACGATGGTGTTGTTTTCTTGCTTACAGTCATCTTGGGTGGCAAAAATGTATCGCCTCAGGATCCTCCAGAAGAAGAGGAACGGGAGGCGTGGGTGATTTTATGCCAGGAATTTGTAGTGAAAAGCTGCCGGGTTTATACAGGTTTTTCCACCCAACCTTTGGTTCATGCAATCTGAAGTGGCCGAAGTTTGCAGTCCATATTTGAACACTGGGAACTTCCCGGGTCTTATTTTTACCCTTTGAAAGATGTTCAAAGGAAATGTATCTCAAACACTTGGAAGGGGGGACTGGGATCCAAACCTCAACAATTCCCAAGGTGGCTCCCGAACTTCCTTCAGAAGCCGTCACTTGGGGAAGCCTAACCGTTGCGAAGGGAAAGGATGGATTTTTGAAGAAAGCAGATGGGGGATGTTTTTAAAGGAACACCATGGGGATTTCAGATTTCTTTTTGGGGGAAGGAGTTTTGTTGAAAAAAAAAACCCTTTGGTTGAGAGATCACCACTTTTTTTGGGGGTGGTGATTTTTGTCCGCAAGGGCGACACGTCTCTCTAGCCGTATGGCTGAGGCTTCCAGCATTTTGAAGGAGTTAGATTGGGAGGCCTTGGAAATCCGAGAGTTTGCGTGCAGTTGGAAGTTGATGAACTCTTGTATTTATCCGGTGCTTCACCAGGCTTCTGAATTGAATCGGATAGGAATTGTCATACAGGTGTGCAAGGTGTCAAGAGGAAGGCAGTGAATTTTTTGGGCGCGGGCCAGAGATGCAACATCCTTCATCTATGAACCCATCCAGTGGGAGAAAAAAGGCATCTCGAAACTCTCAAAGTTTGCAGTTCGTGACAGTTTGTGAGACAGGTTTGCATGATGCCAGCGTTGGGGCAACGCTACTTCTACTCCAAGAGTAGGCCATTGTTTTGTGTGCCGTTTTTAGGACATCTGGACAAATCTTTGGATACAAAGTCTTTTTTGGGAATCTGGGACATCAAAAACGACAAAAAAAACACACATTTGTGGCGTTTTCCTCAGAATTGAAACTACAGAAACGATGGATTTTTGGGATTTCAATTTTCCTTTTGAAGGGGTGAATATGAAGTGTGGATATGTGTGAGCCCATTTTTTGGTGCTGCCCTCATTAGGTGGCTTTCGTTTCGTTTCGTGGAACCTCTGAGGATGTTTTTTTCGTTTTGTCTAATCTTTGAATTAAAAAACACCTTCATACGCTGTTTATATGTACTTAATTTAAGATTTGCAACTTTAACTTCTTCAACTTCAATAATTCATTTTTTTGCTTTTAAGACTTTACTTTTAGAGATCCTCATTTCCAACAGGGTTTCCTTTCCACCCCACCCTCACCAAATTTGCCAGGCGACAAGCACGAGTCCAACCGCCGTATCATTCCATTCTGGGTCTTCAGGACTTCGAAAAAACTATGGAGATGTGTCGGATTCAAGTGAGTATTGAAAAAAAACAACAACCTGGTTGTTGTTGAGGGCACAGTTGGGGATTTTCTTTTACCCGGTCGGGATTGTAAGAAGCCATTATAAGGCTCAAACGCTGTGGTCCAAGATGGTGGTACCTGTCACACCCCGCTATTGCACACCCGTTTGGCTATGCCCTGTTCGCCAACTATGAAAGGAATCCGGGCTTATAGCCCTGTTTGTAAAGGTTAAGGGGTGTGCTCCAAAGGTAAAAGACCTTAGTCCAAGTGGCAATCTAGTGGAAATCTGGTGGGTCAAGGGGCACCTCATAAAAAATAAACATCTCCCAAAACGTCAAGAGTGATTTGTGCGATGAGGGTGGATCATTTTGAAAGGTGAACGGTATGCCTTTGTAGTGAAGGGGAACTTCCCAGAGTTGGCTACGGGAAAATCCTGCAGATTTCTCGGGTTCGTTGAGTTTCGGGTTCGTTTGGACTCGGGTTTCGTGCTGGACGTGGAAGAGGATGATTCTTTATTCTTTAGTATCGAGAATGTATCGAAAGTTTTGAAGAGTCTATATCAATTCATATCAGATATCAAACTCCAATCCCAGCAGAAGATGTGACAACACATCAAACTGGTAAGGTCCAATTTGGTGACAGAAGTTTTTTCCTCAAACTTTCCTCCGGAAACGTGTTTGGCTCAAGTTCATCGCAAGTTCGAAATCCGTCAAAACACACATTTTAGAAGTGATCCTAACTGAATGATATCGCTCAGTAAGCCTAGTGCTTTTGGGGATGAGTTTTTCTTTTATTCGACAGAATTGATGGCTTCTTTCGTTAAACAATGTGTTTGAGGAGAAAACAACCTATAATCAGATTCACCGCAGCCCTGTAACCTTTCGCAAAGAAACAACAACTGCTACAGTATCCCCTTTTTTTTCCTTTCACCTTGTGCCACGGCCTTTACATTAAAAACACATAGCAGGCAACCTCCAAGCAGTTGACTGAAAGGCTTCTACCGAGTCGACGTCCACGGCTCTGGCCATGGTGCGCAAGGAGGCGTCAACGCCTCTCAACGAGTTGCTGTGCACAGAGGATTTTGAGGAAGCAGCAAAGAACTGCGCCTGGGTGGCGAAATGGGACAACAACTTTTTACTGCGTGTTTTGTGCACGTTGGAAATGGAAAAGTATGATGAATTTTGAGCATGATCATATACAATGTATGTAGCTGTAGCTTGCGACAAATTCCTACTTTTTTAAATTATTAAACAATGATATCTGGGGTGGTTTTCCAATCAGAATAGCCTTGGGATTGACGTTTTTGGTTCATAGATGCAAGTTAACGTCACCGACCACAGCCGAAGTGCATTCATTTGACCAACCTTTGGCTTCAACCCTTCGCAAACACTTACGGTACATTTTGGTACACTTTTCCATGGTCACTTTACCATCCTGGATGGGGGGGAAGTATATATATGTAGAAAAAGAAACGAAATACCTCCTTCAACTTTACAAGGTGTGGGCCCCTTTGGCCGATTGTTTCAAAAACTGGAGTTTTAAACAAAAAAACATCCCTATAATAAATGGCCAAACATCAATTACATGGGTTATAACCTGGGGTTATAACTTATATATAACCCTACTCACAGCTCACAGGAGTTATAACAAAACCCCCATTTATAACGGGAGATCCAAACGGCCCACCTTGTTAATGCTGGATCTGATTGCATCAAGGTCTTCCAGAAGCAAGTTGGGACTATATCTCTGGAGGCCGATCCTGGTGGCTTTTTTTCTGCCGTTTGGGAGCCAGAAAAAGTCATGAAAAGTGACCAAAGGTTTCGCAACAAAAAAACAGACCTACAAATAAACCACTGATTCAAAGGGTTTTTGATTTTTGTTTTGTTTTGTTTGTTTTGTGATGATTACCGGCGGTTGAGAAAAAAAGACTCATGAAACCAAAGAATTTTCCGAAAATCATGCACATGATACGAAATGGGACGTATTTTTTTAAAATGTAGCGAGTGTGTTTTGTTGAGATTGTCATGAAACCAAAAATGGGCACCACTTTTTTTCCATCAAAATTGCAAGGCGAAGCGGATACCATTCAACGCAATCGGAGTGTTTTTGATCCCTGGCTCTTTCGTCCACGGATCTTGCGCGATGTGAGCAACATAGGTCGGAGCCAGGGTGGTAAAGGTGTCTACAGGTGGTATGGTGAAGTGTGGCTATACACCTTGGTGATTTGATGCCTTGCTGATCTGAAATTGAAAGGACAAAAAAAAGGCATTGAGGGTTTGGAACAGGAGATGGTAGAAAGTTCTTGATAGTTGATATTATGGTAATATATGATTAAGTTTCTAATACTCATATATTTTTATACTCATCTAGAAGTAACGAACGCAGGATGCAAAGATACTTGTGGAATACAATCAATTGATACATGAATCATGAATCACCTGGTTTTCAGGGTGTTTGACAAGAGGAACACGGCTGGTCGCGCCGCAGAACCTGCGGGGCGCTGTAGTAGTTGTTGTTTGATACACCAAAATGGATCAACCCCGCATGTGTTACATCTAAAGTTTCGAATTTGCGTACTTTTGGCATGGAATTGTCGTGATGCTAAGGCTAAGGAGCATAGTCATAGTACCCATTTTGATCCATTTTGGCATTCTTGAAGCATCGTGCATGGTCGTGTTTGGCACTTCTAAAAGCTTTTTGCATTTGGACCTCCAAGCTAAGCGAAGTCAGAGTTGAAAAAACTTGCGGGAAGTCAAAAAGGTTGCAAAAAGGGGGCAATGGTCAATCAATGTAACAAAATAAAGGTGTGTCACTTTCAAGTCACTTTCCTCAACTTTCCTCACTTTTTCCTCCACCTTCCATGCTTCACCATTTTCACCTTGACACCTTTTCCGTCAACTTCCCAACCCGGAAGTTCCACCAGATTTGAGTTGCGAGCTCTTTGGTGCCAGCTGTGAAACGCCAATCTATCTCAGCAGTTTGGCCAAGGGCAAATTGGTCGATCCTCAAGGTGAAGCAACCTTCGTGCCTCGGAAGTGACGTTGAGGTGAGGTACGGATTTGTGTATTTTCCCAAAGTTTGTTTGGGGAAAAAAAATCTATTTGGGAAGTCGTTTTTTAATGATGTTTTGTTGGTGGGGAAAATAAAAGATATTTGCCTTTCAAGTCTTAAAAAATCGGTTGAAAAAGGAAACCTGCCAGTTCTTTTGGCATAAGATTTTGCTATCATTCCTCAAATTCATGCCAATCAAGCATTTTTCACTGGAGCCTTCCCACAAAAATCCTTGCATCTTCCAGCCACCTATCGCCACCCGAGATGCGTGCGGCGGAACGGTTGAAGAGTCGTTTTTTGGTGCCTACCATTTCCAGTGTTCCCTTGGAAGAGGTATGGAAGGCCACCAAGTTTCTTGGATGCGTAACGACGTGATGTTTGTATATTTTTGCATGTTTTTTTGGTAAAGGATGCAGCTGGAGTTTTTTTCCGGGCCTGGGTTGGTAGTTGGGAGGTGTGCGGTGTGAGAGGTGTGAGGTGTGTTTTTTTAAATGAAAGGTATCAAGTTGGGTAATCTTTGGCTTCGGAGGGCAAAAGGCGGCAATCTCCAGATCAGGTTCAAGATGATTTTTTCATATTGTTTGTCTCCGTCAAATCTGCCAAGGTCAAATAATCATCTCTTCGGTTTTTAGCCAGGTTCCTTAAATCTTCACACTCCACTAGCGCGCCTAACCTCTGCTCATATGAACTTTGACCTTGTTTTCCTCAAGCCACCAACCAAAAATACTTGAATATCCCCCCTCCAAAAATGCTATTAGGTATAGCTGGTATCTACCGGCTGCAAAAAAAACACACAACAGCAATCCTGTCATATTCAAGGCGCCCTCCTGCCTTTCAAGTCTACATCCTCTCAGATGGCTCCAGCCGCGGTCCGCTGGATCTCGCGTTGCGCCTGGGTGTTGGAGGAGTGGTGATCACCGTGGACGCCAACGCGCCGCGTCACGGGGCCTTACACCGTGCCACGGCGCAGTCGACGGGTGTCTTCCCGAGTCACAGCTTCAACTGGGAAGAGCTGAAGGAGCTGAGGAAGACCTTTCCGGTGTCTGGGCCGAGACCCAAAGGGGAAAATCTTGAGAAGTTGAAGTTGTATGTTTTTCATGAAAAGGTGTGTCGGGAAAGGAAAAATCAGCACAGTTCATGTAGTGGTGTTTGTATTTTGGTTGTGATTTTGGCATTTCATGCGGCATAATCTAGTTTGAGAAAAAAGAAATATGCAAGAAATAGCAGATTTTTGTTGAACCAAATTGTTTCGTTGAAGTTATTGCTGGGGAGAAAATTTTCTCTTCAATGCCTTCCCCTCCCCAAGAACGACATCCTGGGGAGAGATCACATTGAAGGAAGCCCTGACAGAATCTGCGATGCCATTGAGGCAGATGTACCTGTCTACCTGAAAGGCATTCAAAGTGCTGAGGATGCACTGCAGGCCGAGATTGAACGAAACACCACCTGGGTGGACATGACTGCATGGTGGCAGTTTTTTCAGATTTGTTTTGAGGTGGAAGATGTTTCTGTTTTTTGTTAATGAGACGAATATGGTAGAAAGCGTGAGTCATCCATTTTTTCCCAAAGTCAAGTTGAAGATGCAGTGAAGAGGCCTTCATTGTCAAGTTGTGATATCCCCCAGAGAAGCACCTTCTGAAGATCTTCAGAATCCCGCGGTTGCAAGACAGGTATTGTGGTGTGTGTATTTTTTTTCATTTTTTTGTCCAAGTGGAGATGAAGAACAAGAAGAAAACAAACTTTGGATGGAAAAAGATGAAGATGAAAAAGGTGAACAAGATGAAAAAGGTGAAGATTTGAAGATGAAAACAAACCATGACGACCTTCTTTTCTCTCCTTTTTCCATCCTTTTCCATCAGCGCGGCTCCGCAGGCCGTGGCTGTGGGTGTTCGAGGCATCGTGGTGTCCAACCATGGTGGCCGTGCTTGTGGCAATGCCATTGGTCTGGAGGCTTAATTTCGTTGGACCTGGGGACTGTCAGGTGGCTGGGTTGACCCAGTTTAGAGGCTCTGAAAGGAAGGTTTTCAACCCTAGAATCAACAATTTTTATTTATTTTTTTTTGGGGATTCTATATAAGTTTTGAGACGTCCTGTTCTGTTATGATGCATATATAAATCTATATGCACCATTCATTTATATATCATATACTACATATCAAAATATACACAACACACAGCCAATATGCATAATTCACGTATTTTGGCCCGTTTTGAAGCTTCTCAACTTCATGGCAGCCAAAACCCCCAACTTTTTCAAGCCGACAAATGTGACCATCGTGGGGGAGCCGTGGGTATCCACCAAGGTGCCTTGGAAGCCTTGGAAGAAGTGGCCGAGGCTTTGAGATCTGCAGGACTTTTAGGCCGGCGGTCGCATGTCATGGATGTCACCGGGGGTGTCCATGAAATTGGGGGCCCATTTTTTGGGGATGTGAAGGGGGTCATGAAATTACGTTTTTTATATTTTTTTTGGGGGGGATGGATCTAAAAAAAAGATCAAATGATGCAAAACAATTGCAAATCTATGATCGATTTTGGAGGGATTTGTGGCTTTTACTTTTGGCATGTGTTTGGGTTGGTGATAGAATGACCCCATGTGGGTGGATGTGGTGGATGTGAATGACAACCCCAAGTATAAGGGGTGAATCCCTATAGGGGAATCCCACCAGACAATTTCCAAGGGTTGCATCCAGGGTGAAATTTTTATAATCTCAGATGGGTTGATCGTTTGATCTACTTGGAGAAAGATGAAGCAAGAACTTGAACTTCTTACAACCTTCTTACCCCATGATTTGTGTGTGTTTTTGGATCCATTTCGGAACTTTCACAAGCTGGAGTTGGCGCAATGAGTGCCTCGGATACCAACAAAAGACACACCGAGACATTTTTTAGAAACTTCCGAAGTTTCCATTGAGAACCTTCCATAAACATCAAAGAAATTTGTCTTAAGGGAATTGTTGGGGCTGCAAGTACCCCAAGTGCCAGCAGTTTTTTGACCAGTTCTTTTCAACAAAGTCTCTCTCAGTTGCCACATTTTTTCAGCTGAATCACTCAATCATTGACTAGTTTCAAATATTTGCTATTTTCATCCCTGGGGATATGATCCAATTGGACGAGCTTATTTTTTCAGATGGGTTGGTCCAACCATTGTGGCTGGTCAACCTACCCCCCCCCCCTAAAATAAGGCTTNCCCCCTAAAATAAGGCTTTATTTGAGGGCTTTTTAATCGTTGGTTTTCCCTTAAGGCCCTATTAAGCTGGGAGGGGTACGTGGCCCGGGGTAGGTTGACCAGCCATTGGTTAAACCACTGAAAGTTGAAGGCCCTGAGAGTCCATTTGAACTCTACTATGACAGTGGTGTACGGAATGGTCGCGATGTGGTAAAGGCGCTCTGCCTTGGAGCTTGGGGTGTTGGCATTGGCAGACCGTGTCTTGGGCTGGTTGGGTGATTTTCTTAACGACCAAAACCAGGAGGGAGGGGAAATCACCTAACATAGGAAAAATGGATGAACATGGCCAAGCAAATCTCCCTTTTTTCTTTCCTTTTTTTTTGGTTGAAAGGGACAAAAGAAACCACCAAGGAAAAAGTGAAGATTTTTCACAGTATGGTTGATGCTTGAGGTCGATCCCTGATCCGAATCACCTGCGTTGTTTGGCCATTTTGAAGCCTTAGGAGTTGGGGAAATTGAGTGCAAAATCCATGTACTTTGTCATTGTAAACACCTTAGGTCATGGAGTTTGATATCAACACAACTTTTGGCTTCAGATGTATTTTGTAAGCATATGTTGGTGTCAGAATAAAACAACCGATGGCCGTGTTTGGTTGGGGGCTACCTTCCTTGCGTTCCTTGTTTAGTGCACCTGGAATTTCAAGGTACTATTGGGCTGCAGCTTGCCACGGTGAGGAGGGCATCATCCGCCTGGTGGAACAACTCAACGCCGAGCTACGTTTAACGATGGCACAACTGGGTGTGGCACAGGTAAAGGACTTGACGACAAGGTTGGATGCTGGAAAAGTTGTTTGGGTGGGGTGGGTGTTTTGGGTGAGGTTTGTTTGGGTTGTGGATAAATGATTTTTAGATGCACTTTAAGGATATATTTGGCCATACATTATGTGTAATATGAATTGTAGAATCATATCCTCCAGTCATTTCCTTTTTTTTTCATGCCCAAAACAATGAATGGGTCGTCAGATTTCACCATCCTTCCCCCTAAGGTGCCTGGCCCGAGATCGAAGCTCCAAGCTCTAGAAGAAGGCGGCGAAAATGTCGTCACTTTGGCTTCCCCCAAAACCGTTGGGGTTTTGACACACCCGTGTTTTTTTTTGGGGGTTGTTTGAAGGAGGAGAAAATTTTTTGGAAGGGAAGGGTGGAGGTTTTTGCTTGGATGCGCCCATTCTAACCCAATTTGATGGACCTTCGAGGTGGCAAAAAGAGAGAAAAACGGGGGGCACTTTTTTGGTTGAAGGCAAACATTGAAAGAAAGATCTCTCCCAAACGATCTTTGAAACTGATTACTGTATTAATATTTGTTTGGTGAGTATTTTTCCAGAATTCTTCTTTGAAATCTCTGATGATTTCAAGATGTTTAAGTTTAAGCCCGTTGGGACCCTTTTTGCCACCCCCAAACGCACGTGCCACCGTTAAAAAAGCTCATCGCTGGTGCCGCTAAGGATTCATCATGTTGATCCAACACTTTCACCTTGGAGGTGATGGAGGTAAAAAAAAGAGAAAACTGCAGCTGGCGGCGGTGGTATTTTTTAGTTGCCGTCGTTTTTTGTAAAAACCGCTTCTGGGAAGGAGAAATGTGCGTGTTTGCTTTTTTTGGTTCATTTTTCCCCACCTGTCAGGTGAGGGTTGTTAGATTTTATGTCAGTCTTCTCCTCCTTCTTCTCCTCCTCCTCCTTCTTCTCCTCCTCTTTCTCCTCCTGGTTGTCCTTGTCGTCCTCGTTCCCATCGACGATGGCTTGGCATCAGTGTTCCGCGCCGGACCTCAACCGCGATGATGTGCGCTCGGTGTTCCGCGCCGGACCTCAATCGCGATCATGTGAGGAGATATGTCAGAAAGACTGTCAGAAAGATATGTCAGAAGATATGTCGGAAAGAATGTCAAAAGATATGTCAGAAGAAATGTTAGAAGATACGTCAGAAAGAATGTCAGAAGATGTGTCAGAAAGAATGTCAGGCAATATGCCAGAAAGAATGTCAGAAGACATGTCAGAAAGAATGCCAAAAGATATGTCACAAAGAATGAGGTTGGCATGCCAGCTGCAGGCAGCTCAGGTTTCAAAGACAAAGTGCTGTGTCTTTTGCTTCGGACAGCCCATCTCATCTCACAGCTCACAGTGGAGTGTTTGGCCATCATCTCCAGTTTGCCAGCCATGGCCATAGAAGATCCTACAAGAAGCAATGTTTGCATAGCTGTTGGGTTGGGAGTGCTGGTATTCTGGAGTCATCAAGCAGGTGGATTCTTCCACTTGTCCTTAGCCACAAGGTACATGGACCAACTGCACGACGAGCTGCTGATAGAACACGAGGCTGACCAACCCCTTTCCTGTGACGCCAACCTTTGGATGCACTCTGGGAGGCTTTTGTTGCCGATGGTCAAAGAGAAGTGGCAGTGCTGGTGGGGAAACTCAAAGGAGAACTTTTGGTGAAATCCATGGAGCTCAAGAGACAACACATGCATTTATTAAAGTGCCACATCTTCAGAGAGCTGGATGGACATTTTGGCAGTCTATATGCTGAGTACCGGTGTTGAGAGCCAGTGCCTAGGCGACACAAAGCCATTTCGATGCGGAGGTTCAACGTCAGCTGACTTGTGTCCAGTGCCCTTGCTTCAAATGCTTCGGGGCGGAGCATTCAATGGAACAAATTCTCAGCTGGCAAATTGTACTATGGGCTTTCATCGCGATGCCTACTCCGAAGGGTGCTCATTATTTCTGCATATATATAATTTAAAAACTGTACATATTTTGTTTTCTTATTTTCGGTTAGTTATATACATTTATCTGATCGAAGTTGTTCCATCTACATTTCAAGCGTGGATCCATCGGGGCTTCTGGGGTGGTGACACGCGAGGTCAGAACGTAGGCACTACCTACAGATCACTCAAAATTTGCCAGTTCCATCGCACGGATACATTTTCAATACGGACCTTCAGGTTTGAGTCAAAATAAGAAAGGTCTTGGAAATCTTCCAAGAGGGGCGGAAGGGGCCTCGTCTGTACACGCGGTCAGGGGCCTCATCTGTACACGCGGACAAGGGACTCGTCTGTACACGCGGAATGGGTTTGCTGTATGTACCACTTTGTTCTTACAGTTGCGTACAGTTGGGAATGTATGCAAGTCCAAGGAACCCAAAGGTATGTGTGTGTGTGTGTNGTATTGTGTGTGTGTGTGTGTGTGTGTGTGCGTACAGTTGGGAATGTATGAAGTCCAAGGTATGTTACCATCCCCACCCACCACCCACCTAACCCAAAGGTATGTGTGTACAGATGAGTCCCCAAAAACACGTTGTGTGTACAGATGAGTCAGATTTGTGTGCGCAGATGAGGCTTTTGGAGTGTGTGTACAGATGAGTCAAATCTGTGTGCGCAGATGAGTCCCCTCCCCTTGAGGGGCGACTCTTTCAACTTCAGGCGGAATTAGGCTGGCTGTTCTGATTTGGCATATTGCAGATCACAGTGTGAGCTGCTTCGCCACACCAAGGTGTGGTAAGGCAAGAACAGCCAGGGCCTAACCTTTTCGTGAGTGATAGTGGTCCGTGTTCCATGCCAACTGATGCCATCTAAGATATTTAAGGGCTTCGAACTCCCGACTTTTATTAGAGTTCAGACATGGTTGTGGCCGCATGGTTCTCTTTCATCTATTTTTTTTGAGACTGGCGGTTGTTACAGAACGCAAGATCTCAGTTTTGAGGTGGCTTAGTTTTGGGCGGTATCTTATAGTCTCCAAAAAAGCGTGGTTCCTGCAGATGGCAATGTGGCACCTTTCTCATTCTGAGTTTCCCTGGTTGCACCTGGTGACTTGTCGCGCCTTTTTTTCGATTTGAAATCCCAGGTTTCTAAAAGAAAAGCATCCGCGGTTTCTCCTTGGACTTCAGTACGGGCCCAGGATTTGCATCGAATGTCAACCTGGGCCAAATTTCTCGAGCAATGGCAATAACACAATGACCATAGGCCCAATCTGGCGCAAGAGACTGGTGCCACTAAGCCGTTTTGATCAAGGGATTTTGAGAATTTGATGAATTTCATGGGCAGAGAGGACTCAGACAACAGCATCAAATAGTGGATTGGTCTGACACATCAGTTGGGAGAGTGCAATGACTCTGTCTTACTGAAATCAGGTTATCCAACAACTCTTGTATCTCAAGGCATGGATCATGACCTGCTCGTCTTAAGTGTTTTTGAAATTGCATGTTCTCTGGTTTTCACCCGAGGTGGTGGCACACGTGTGGAGCAACTGCCGGCCATGCTCCGAAGATACTTTGAGAACCGGAGCTGCTGGAGGTGGGATGGTCGATTGAAGGCTTAAGTGCTACTTTATTCAATCCTGCTTGATCATTTGTTTGGAGTTTAGAGGAGTGGCGTGACATTGAAAGCCAATCGAGTTCCTCCAAATTGAATTTTGGCAATCTTGCGGGAAGCATGGCTGAAAGAATTTCAGAAGATGAAACAATCTTAACTGCAATCACTCCGCTTGGAGCATGGCAGGCCAGATGTGAACACTGCAAAGCTGTGGAGGCCAATCTCGTCGCTCGGCTCTTGCGAAAACTCAGGTGTTGTAAGATTGATGGTCTCCAGGTCAACTTGACAATTGTCCTCCATCATCCCCAGAAGTCCTGAATTGCAAAGTCAAGCGTAGCATCGTACATGTTGGACAATCATGCTTCAGGTGAAGCTATTCTGACTCCCTTCCTGTTCTTTTTAACTCAAAGAAGTCTACTGCTTAAACGCCCTGCTTTTTATCAAATGCTTTTTCCTTCGGGTCAGTAGCTGCTAGGCTTTAGCCTGTTTCAGCACATTTGTTTTTCCATATCTTGTGATGACTACTTTGCCTTGACTTTTCCATTTATTCATCCGTTTGCTCACTGCGTGGTGTCACAGGACATGTGATTGTGTGTATGCAGCATGCCTGCAGATGCATTCCCACCTAGCTTTTGCCATATCTTATGCAGTGACCGCTTGTCGGGCCTCCTTGAAATGGTCACCCCGTACCCCGGTGCGATTGTACGATGCTACGATGGCATGATGGCATGCTGGAAAAAAATTAACGTTGCATTAACAACACTACACATTATTACATCTTGTGCACAGCACCAGACTCGCTTTGCATTTGCCTAGGATCGTACGGCGTGGCATTACATCACATGACATCATATTATATATGTATATATACACATGCATATTAAGCATGTAGTGGTTGCGAAGCACGAAGAAAGACTGATAAAGTGTCTCATCATATTATATGCAACTACGTGTTCTTGTATTGTACCCATTTGAGATGTCCAAGAATGCTAGTGTGTATGAGACTCCCTTCACCATACTGAGAAAAATCACTTTGCATGATCAGTATCACTCATTGAATATCATGGATTTGTGTGTATTTTTTTGCCTTTGTAAATTCGAGCTTAGCAGACTTGCCCGAGGTTGGATATGGGAGCCACCTTGGGCGGCAATGCTGTGAGAACAGTCCTAAGTTGCACAATTTCTTGATGTCCTTCAAGTTTTGCGGGTGTTCTGGCTACCCTAATAATTACAACAAAAGGCGCAAGTCACCGATCTTCAACTCATCAAGTGTAGCACGTGAACCTTCAGATCATTCAACTTGAATCCATAAGTCAAGGTACCGTGGCTCCCTTGGCGGTGTAGGGAAACCCAGAACTAGACCAACCTCCGCTACCTGGCGCTTGATCAATGCTTTTCACTTGTAATCTTATTTTTGATCGAGGACATACAAGCTGCGCGCCATAGTGGCCCATGTGGGCGCATGGCTGACGCTGTTGAACCCTTCTTGGACGATGTGGATGTGCGTGAACTGTGTCGACTGGACGCTAGACTTTGAGATTCTAAGGCAAACTTATCATTGCAGCGGCCCCCCCCCCCATTTGCACAGAGTCATGTGCAAAGACTTTGATTCTCGAAGCAACAGCCAGGGTCTTATAAATGCAATACCCACACACCCACAGCCACCCCATTGCATTGGAGATTCCAGGAGCGGGTGATCATTTGTGCAGGGCTGGGCACTATGTGTTTTGGCCAAGGACCTTGTGTCGGTGCTTGGAGATGAGTGGCACATGTCAAATTGAGACATCATGGTAGTCGCCGAACTATGACAAGTAGATACGTTTTTGGTTTGTGGGAGAAATCGCGCCCATATTCTGGGTCCTGTGTATATATACGTACATATGTAAGAGACAATCTCTCTGAAGTTTTTTAGCGTTTTAGGATTTTTCGGCCCTGTGCAGGTTTGATGCACTTTGAAGCTCGAGACTTTTGTTTTTTTGGCCCTGTGCAGCCTTGGTGCAAGTTGACATCTGTATTTTGATAGTATGTGCATTGTTTGCAAATTGTTATTAGCTTCCTATGCAGCTTTTTGAGGGCCACACGCATTTTTCATGCAAAGGGTTCACAATTTGAAGATAGACTAGATCCTTTTCAGAACCACACCCTGGTTTCAGGATATGGGAGTTGTTTTCCTTTTGAAGTGGAAATATCTTTGAAGCCATATGCATTGAGGTTGTATTTTTTGTTGGTATTTACAATGTTTTTGAACATGTGTTCATACTGATGATTTATTTTGCTAGTAAGGTCAACCTCTCCCCAAGAGCTTGAATCGCCCCTGGGGGAAAATATAGAAGGGGGGTTCTGGGACCAGCCACCTTATCAATTTCATAATATGTTCCCACCCATAGCCTTCACCTGAATTTCAAAGGTGGATTGACGGTACTTTTCAAAAAGAACAAGTCGACAACCTTCACATCAATCTTTTGCAAACATTGCACTTTTCAAGTTTACCCCCGTATTCCCAACATAACTTTTCAACGAGCCTAAGCACCACAAAATTCTTCGCCAAAAAACCTTTTCAAACAGTCAAGCATCCAACATATCCTTTACCTCACCTGATTGTTCATAGTTTGGTCGTTTCAAAGAATATAATGTTTTTTTTTGGATCTTGCTTCTGGTTCTTTTTCTTAGGCTTGTTGAAAAAGTTATGGTGGGAATACTGGGGTAGAGTTGAAAAATGCAATGTTTGCAAATGATGTGAAGGTTGTCGACTTGTTCTTTTTGAAAAGTCGCGTCAATCCCCGTTTAAAATTTAGGTGAAGGCGATGTTTGGGAATGCATAATACAGTGAACATGGATAAGGTGGCTAGTCCCAGAACCCCTCCCTTTATATTTTTTGGGGGGGGAGGTGACCACTTATATCATATCTAATCTTCAAAAGAGATATATCAATCAATCACGTTTTTTTGTGTTCATTTGTTGGATCGCTGATGTGCGCATGGATCAGAGTCAATCTATGAATCGATCTGTGATCACCGAGACCCCTTGACCATTAATGGTTAATTCTTGCAGGAGCCAGAAGTTGCGACCACGGCATACATCCTGCCCCTTGGAAGCCAAAGAGTGGGTCTTGATCAGGGGAGGGATGGTTTTGGGCACCGTCTCTTTCAAATTGACCGCTTATTTTAGTCTGATTTTTGGGTCAAGTGTTTCTGCTCAAACTTGGTTGTATTGAGGTTTTATGTGCGAGAAGGCCTGCAAGGGAAACCAAAAACACAAGAATCGATATGCTGCGGGACATTGGAAGCTGATATCATGTTTAAGCATATTTTGTTGCCCCGAAGAGAGATCCAAAATCCGATATCAAGTCAAATAGCAGTGCAGGGGTTGAAAGTTCCAGGATACTGCCTTCAACATCTTGCACATATGAAACGCACACAGAGATATGTGAGAATCTTGGACCTGACTGATACCCGCGTGATCATTGATGGCATATGGCGAAGGAGCAGCCTCCCACGCAGGAAGCAACACATAAACAAGATGATACGTGTTTGCAACATGCACTTTACTGTATGTGATGCGCGCTTTTATTTTTGAATGTATACATGTGATGCTGCATTTTCATGTCTTTGCATTCTACCTCGAGATCATGTACTGGTGAAAGAAAACCAGTTCCTGGCCTCTGTTAACTGGGACTCTGTAGCTGGCAATGTTGGTGACTCAAAGATAGTTTCCTTCAGGGGTGAGTTCCGCTATCATCACCAAACTATTATATATATATGTTTTATTTTCAACTACTTCTATACGCATGTATATATATATATATATAATTAGGTATTTATATTCCAATATTTACATATATTTACTTTTCTGGTTGTAGATATCAAAATACCCATCTTGCATCCTTGGCCCCTGGGTTGAAACAACTCGTCCTCCGTTATCACCGATGGCACAGAAGCGGAAGGCTGCCAATTCGTCTAAATGATATGGGTTTATATCCATGGGTGTAATCTCTGACTATACCCCAAAATCAACCCTCCTGGAAGTCAAGATGGATGGTCAAAATCAACAACTTTTGTAGAAAACCAGAAGCTTTTCTAACTCCAAACCAGCCTTCCTCTGGTATGTTTCCAGTTTGTAGCTTCTTTTTGCTGCAGCCACTGGCAATCAGGTCAGCGGTACACTGGCACTGTGCAATGCATGGTGGCACAGGTGTGAGATGGCGTGAGCAGAAGCAGAAGCACAGCGTGAGGTACTGTATCAAATTCCAGAAGCATGAATAAGAATAGTATCAACTAGCAAACTAAAGGAAACTAAGCATGTTATTGTTTTCGATTTGTTTTCAGCAAGTTCGGACCTCAAGGTTTAGGAATGATAGTTCTGACTTGAAGAGAGGGGGAACCCACAACCAGGTAGCACAGGCTTTGCAATCTAAGACATCCTAAGACTTGCGCTTGCTCTAAATCCATGTGCGTTTTCCAGTTTAGCGGTGCTTGTGTTTTGCCACAGGTGGCAGGGCTGGGGCCACATTGCCCAGCAGCTTGGTTCAGTCTTTTTCCGGGCCACCATGGCCTAGGGCACCCAAGAACAGCTGCTAACAGTCAACCATGTGCTATGTGAGTTTTGGTGAGGGCTACCCTCAAAGGAATAGGCCATAATAAAAAAGCGCAAGGATCCAGTTTTCGCATAGGAAACAGACATTGGAATTCATGGGAAACCCTGGATTTTACAGGTTCAATCGTATTTGCCAGGATCTTTGCAAGTAAATACCACCATTGTGCTTTTTCCGAGCGATTTTTCCAGGTACATCCATTTTGGAATTGCGGATTTTCCCATGGCTCTCTTAGATTCGTTCAGGGTGCCCGTACTCAAGAACCTGCTGTTGATGGTTCAGCAATCCGGCGAAGTTGAGGGTCTTGACTTTCCATTTCACTGCGTGAGACGCATCAAGACGTATCACACAGAATCTTGGACTAGTGAGTACGTTCATGTTTACAATGATCCATCAGTTTCGAACCCAGGAGCAGTCAACAATGGTGGGGAATGTTAGTCAGGGCATCCCTAGCGGCTGTCCACATTCTGGAGCTGGCAGGTTGCTCCAGACTTTGGCTTGTGCAATTTGGGCCCAAAACTCAGCAACTTGCAAACTTGAATGACCAAACGAGTGACTTTCTTGTTGGCAGCAGCGCCACACGTGACCATTTCAGGCAACACCTGCCATCTGAATGCGGTGACACAGGCTTCGCTGCAAGAGGGGCTGGAGGGGCTAGATGGGCTCCATGCAGCAGAGAATGTGATTCAACTAAGGTGCAGTGACCCCTGCCAATTCCATTAACGTAACCCATGAAATGTTATGGTTTGATAGTTTTGCCCACAGGATTGTAACCGTTAACAATAGGGATTTCAGCTTTCCGTTCTGTGAGATCAGCTAAGCCCATCGGTTCTTTGAGAGAATTTGTGGAAGATCTGTTTGGCATGTCAGGTCGGTGGCGGCATGACGTGCCGGTGTGCTATGTCCTATGTCTATGTTGGATTATGTTGGATGGGCGAATACCTTGAAGCTTGCGAAACTGAAGAAGTCCCTGGCCCTGCCAAGGCCCAACCAGCTGCCTGCTGCCAGTGAGGGTGCCCTCTTCAAATGCACAGCACGCGGTCCTGGAGATTGCATGCCTCTTGCACAGCTGGTGGTTGAAGGGTGAAGTTGGGAACTGCAGAGCGAATGACTTCTCTACTGGCAAAGCTTCTTTGTTTTGCGCAGGTGGAGATTTTCAAGAAGATGCAAGAGACCCCCACCACAAACCTTGCCCTTACGCTGGGTTCTCGGTTGGAAGCAGCTGTGAGTCTGTTGTCTTGGCTATCTGGTAGCGTACTCTCCTGCTCTCCTAACAACTTGCCACTTAATCTCTTCGAAGCCAAACTAGGACCAGGAGTTGCAGTGGATGATGTTTTGGGACAGGCCATTTTGTCTGACACTTATATTGTTTATCGAAGTTGAACCCTCACAAGTTGAGGGAGCAAATTGCTATTGCTTCGCCAGACGCCCATGCTAGGTGCCGGATGGATTTATTGGACGACTTTGTTGCTTATTGCATGAAATCCCCCAAGCTGTTGCCCCTGCTGCAAGCGGCTCGAGGCCAATGTTTCAAGGGTCTCGCCAACAAGATGCACACCAATTCTTCTTAACGTGCCTTTGGGTGATATGTGAGGAAGAATGTCAAAAGATATGTCAGAAAGAATGTCAAAAGATATGTCAGAAAGAATGCAAGAAGATATGTCAGAAAGAATGTCAAAAGATATGTCAGAAAGAATCTCAGAAGACATGTCAGAAGATATGACAGAAAAATGTCAAAAGATATATCAGAAGATATGTCAGAAAGAATGTCAGAAGATATGTCAGGAAGAATTTCAAAAGATGTGTCAGAAAGAATGTCAGAAGATGTCAAAAGATACGTCAGAAAGAATGTTAGAAGATATGTCAGAAAGAATGTCAAAAGATATGTCAGGAAGAGTTTCAAAAGATATGTCAGAAGATATGTCAGGAAGAGTTTCAAAAGATATGTCAGAAAGAATGTCAGAAGAATGTCAAAAGATATGTCAGAAAGAATGTCAGAAGATACGGCAGAAAGAGCGTCAAAAGATATGCTGGGAAGAATGTCACAAGATATGTCAGAAAGAATGCTCAAAGATATGTCAGAAAGAATGTCAGAAGATATGTCAGAAAGAATGTCAGAAGATACGTCAGAAAGAATGTCAAAAGATATGTCAGAAGGAGTGTCAGAAGATACGTCAGAAGATATGTCAGAAAGAATGCTCAAAGATATGTCAGAAAGAATGTCAGAAGATATGTCAGAAGATATGCTGCAAGATATGTCAGAAAGAATGTCAGAAGATATGTCAGAAAGAATGTCAGAAGATATGTCAGACGGAATGTCAGAAGATACGTCAGAACATATGTCAGAAAGAACGCTCACAGATATGTCAGAAAGAATGTCAGAAGACATGTCAGAAAGAATGTCAAAAGATATGTCAGAAGATATGTCAGAAAGAATGTCAAAAGATATGTCAGAAAGAGTGTCAGAAGATATGTGAGAAGATATTGTAAGGCTACCATAAAATCCAACGTGGCTGCTTTGAAATTGTCATGGTGAGGATCACTCGAAGTAAAGTAATTTCTTTCAAGTTTTTCTTAGGGGTAAGTCTTCTTTTGCTTGTTTTACTTTGTTGTTTTCATGTTTTTGTTTGGCCCCTATGCACTTCTGCAAATCCATATCTCTCGAAGTCGATTCGTGGAGGAGTCCAAGTTCCGTCAGCTGACGAAAGATGAACTTTGGAAGGTTGGGTCGAACGGAAAGATTCTTCCCCAAGTCCCGCAAAGAAAACCTCACTTTTTGTGAATTTGTAAAGGATCCCTTTGACATCCAGCTAATTATGAGGAGTTAATCATGAAGCCACCAATATTTCTTGTGCGAAACGGAGGAGGAAGTATTATTAGCACTTTTCTGTAGTTACCAACATCAAACTCAAATGTAAAGATGGGGGTGCAGATCCAGGCGATGAGCAAATCAGAATGCGGGATGACCATTTTCCATACTATTTATGTGACTACTAGCCAATGAGCAGCTGGGGGTGTTTATTTCCGCAAAAACGCGCGAGGCAAAATACGACCTTGACAACAAAAATGGGGGACCATGACAGACGTTGAAACTCTGTTGGTTTTCCAAGTTGTTGCCCCACCAAGAGGCCTTCTTTGCGAAGCGCCAAATCTACAAGAAACCCTTCGAATCGGGAGCTTTGAGTGAGGTCCCGGTGGTTGGGGATTTTCAGATTCAGTTTTTTTTTCCCGGGAGTTTCTGGGCCCTGCAAAAATGGTGGTAAGTCATGCAGAGGAATACGTGTGATTATATAATTACAGTATATACATATATAATGAAATACTATTGTATGTATATATATTTACATATGATATGTAATGTAATTACATATCATGATCAATATAGACGTTTAGAATTTACAGGTCTTTTTAGATGTGCGGACTTTTATTCTGAATATATTTTCCGGTTTTGGTGAAGTTGAAGGGACCAAACCTGCGATTTTTGAGGTTTGGAAGTATCTACGTTTGGAAGGTCTTGGGGAATATGGAGGTCTTAACGAAAATATTAATGAATATACAAGGCTGGTGGTTTCCTAGATTTTTTGTTATTTATTTTTTGAAATCATTCATTCGCTTTTTGTGGAAATGGATCCAATATGTTTTTTTTCAAAAGGGTTTCGTAGATCTTCAGTTGTTTTTCAAACTTTTACCCCTACTTTAGGAAATGATCCAAATTGACTCAAAGTTTTTTCAATTGGGTGAATTCAACTACCAACTGGGCAAATCTCTTCTCAGAGGGCTCAAGTAGTCGAGACGAGTTCCTGTTGACGGCCGAAATCCTGTACCACCTGGGGATGTATAAAACACTAAGCCTCTCTATATATAGATACACATATATATATATATACACATGAAAACAATGTGTGTATATATATATATATATATAATGGAATAAAACGTGACCAACAGCTGACCCATCTGAATCTCAGCTGTTGCATTTTCAGGTATGAACTTGGTATGAATTGCCACAACCCACCGTTTCATGTTGGGTTCCCAAGACTGCAAGCTCGCCACAGGACCTCATCCATCCAGAGGATGAGGCAGCCGGCAAAAATGGGAAAGCTTGCACCCTAAAAAAACGTCACGAGAAACATCCAGGATTTTTTTTGTGTTTTTTTTGTTGGCGGTTCATGCATGGCCAGTCTTATCGGGGTCATTTTTTATTTTCATGTTTTTTGTTGTTGGGAGGTCATTGTTGATGGAGATCAAGATAGCTAGGACTTGCTGTCTTGCGGTGTGTGTGTTTTCTTTTTCAAGATAACTGCCACGCTTCACAAAATCATGCCAGACCTGTCATTTTCTAGATTCATCATCGACCATCATGTACTGTCACAAAAAAAAACGACCTTCATCATGGGCCTGGAAACAAAAAAGCCTGGTGAACCGTGGGATTTTTTTTCTTCCTGAAAAATCATGTGTTTTTTTTCCATGGATTCTAACCTTGGTGTTGCCCCAAAAAAGCCTCGATGTGGGCAGGTGGATTGGGCGTTGATCATGGAAGCCTTTCACGTACTTTCACAACACGAGGTGGAAAACAGAAAATGGAGCTGAAGAGAAAAAACTGTGAGAGATTCAATTCCGATGTGTATGATTTGATTGTGTACGTATGTTATGTCTGTATATGTCTAGATGTGTACCTCTCTATCTATATAGTCAATATTTCTATCATTTATACATCAAATGAACAATTGACATGATATTCAGATCAAGTAACCCCGTCGCAACAGTGAAAAGCCATACTTTGCATATGATTCCTGTATGCATATACACATACATACACATACCAATACTACACTAATCAAAGGAAGTTTAGAAGTCAAACTTCCGACAACATGCAGAGATGAAAAGCAGAGATGGGAAGAGTCAGAGAGTGGGAGAGAGAAAGAGAAAGAATCAGAAGAAAGAAGATACAGGTGCTCGAAATGTTATGTACAGATTCATCTTGGAGGAGTTTTTTGAAGGACGTAATCAAAAAGCGGACCTTCATTCTTGAAGGTTTAGGGATTGGTGGAGTCATCAGCCATCAGTGAATGTTTTTTTTTTCCCAGTAAAAACTCCCAAAAGTTGAGAATCCATGACCCTGCTAGGCCCGGTCGGAGTATGAACAGAAGAACTTGGCGCCACATGCGCAGTACGGAATCTTAGTTAACAGAACTAACCACCTGGGTTGGTGGATGGGGGGGGTGCTCCTTAGGGAGGCTTTTTGTTGGTTTGATATCATCTGGAGCAAAGGACCTCCGTCAAACAACAACCTCAGTGTTTTTGCTAGTTCAACAAGTTGAATTTGTAGAATCATTTTCTGGTGGAAGTTCAGGTTGTGTGAAATATAGATGTTTTTTTCTTTCAGTTGATTGAGGTCTGTGTCGATCTTTGATGTGTGGACAAGTTTGGGGTATAACCTGGATGATGATCCCTAGGGAGATTTTGATTGATCCTTGGATTGCTGTTGCTGGACGAGGAAAATTGTTGTGAACTTCCCTCCCCGTTGCATCACTCGGATGCAGTACCTAAAAAAGGCAGTATTTTATTTGAATCCATGACCAACCCTCCAACAAAACTAGCCATATCTGGTACGAGCTTGATGTTAGTTCCTGTGATTCACAAGCGCTCTCCTTCAAATTCAACATGCAGAAAACCCATCATTTTCGTTATCAATTCATTTTTTTTTGAAAATTCCATAAAGAGATACAGATACAGTTTAATTTTTTTTTCCAACATTTCCAGGGTTGAAGTTGATGTAAAAAAAAGGTATCATTTAAAGCACCTGTATACATATTTGTAAGCTGCAGCTGAACCCCTCCGGACCCCAACACTCCAAGCGGATGCAAGCAAGCCATGAAGCCTGAAGTAGAAACACCAAGGCTTCAACTGATGGGCCTTCGGGTACCTTAGGGTCTCAAGGGAAGGAATGGCGATTCGTGGGGATGGGATGGGAGGTTCTCCCTGAAAACGAACATGACATACTGACCGTTGATTGGTGGAAAAAAGACATCCGGTAAAACTCACTAAACAGTTGAGGTTTTGGTAGTTGAGAAATCTACCATGATTTTTAGTTTAGGGGGGTTTTACCAGGCACCATTTTAAGTGGTGATCGCCGGATGTCTGAAGCATCAACATCAAATCGCACCTGAAATTTCAGGATGCTTGGAATAGTTTCGGATTCGGATTCAGCCCTATTTTCAGGGGCTGCTGGGCGTGTATCTGTTGTCTTTTCGATTGGGAGAACTACAAAACTCCACGAAAACGAACGGCCGGTTCATCTGAAAACGGGGCCCCCCATTAGAAGAAACATCGACACAAAGCTCCAATTTTTTTGGGGTTCCATGTCAGTTTTCGGGGGAGGTGGTTACAACTTGTTTTGAATAACGTGTTTTATTGAACAAATACTTTGACCACTTTTGAGATCTTGTTATTTTTGGGGGGGTGAGGTTATATCAGTAAGAAACCTTTGAGGTTGAAAAAGATGAAGCTTGTATTTTTGGAATATCCAATCATTCTGATTTCCAGCAATAATTTATTGCCAGGAAGCTGAAGCTTCCTTCAAAATGGTCTTTCGACAAGGAATTTTTTACACAGTTTTGAAATTCGAGTAAGGCGGGTTCAACAAACGTAAAAGTAAGAAAGACTGTCTTCCTTAAAAGGTGAAACACATACAAATTCCCAAGTTTTGTTCTTAGTTTTTATTTTTTTTTCTCCAATGAATGCTTTTTCAGTGCTTGGAACACCCGGACTTTTCGGATGGTTTCCTTAACCGTGGCTGGGTGTTGCTTCCCAAGGTCATGCATGAAGCGCGAGTGGTGGAGGATGAAAGACGAGCCAAGGAGGAGCGTTATCAGTGATGCCAGTGAATCATTACTGGGCTGTTTGAGATGTTGGAACTCAGGATATCTATGTATATCACATTATACATACATATGATGTATTAACACATCATAGACATATACTACATATTTACATGCGTTGTTTTCAAACTTGCTTTTCCTTCCCCCCCCCCAAAAAAAAAACAAATAAAGCTTCCATCCTCAGGAGGCCTTGAGAGCGGAAGCTGCAGAGGGTGACTAAAAATTTGGATTCAAAGTTGGAAGCCCAGGAACAGAACGGCGGGAATCATAAAGATTACTACCCCATTACGGATCCATGCGATTGGAATATTTTACCTACGTGAATGGTTGATTTTTGTGGTTTTCATGTAGGTATATAAATATACAATCGTCCCATGGATCCTATGGGTACCATATATCTTCTATGTTGGTCGGTTTTTCCAGTCATACACTGGCCTTTTTAATGGACTTCTATGGAATGAATTCACCCGCAACATTTTCTCCTTACATTGAAATACATGTGTATATATATATATATACACACAAAATGCACACATTTCTTGGATGTCAGGGGTATCTTCTCTCAACTGAGGATTTCAGATGCGTTTGGGGCGCTTTCTGGCATCTGCCACAGTCCCATGTTTCACTCCTCACGACACGATGCGGGCAAGATGCCCTTGCTCCTGGGTGAGGTTTGTAGCAAAAAGGTGAGCGGCTTGGCTTCGGAGAATCATATGACGATTCAGGTAGGTGTTGGTTTGTGATCGTGAGTTGATGTGGGTGCCGAATCATCATTTTTGTTGGGCCAAAAGTTCATCAACCTTGCGACGCTGTACACTTGTTGGTGTGGGCCTGAATCACAGAAGTTACAAACGCTTCAAAGTATAAGGACTTCTTTCGTTTTTTTTGGGTTTCGGCATTTTTTGCCGACGTTCTTGTGTTTTCTTCTGGACGTTTTTCCCTGGAAATGTCAAAGGGCTTTGGCTCAAACCCGTCCGGGGACTCGCCTCTGGGGCGAAGGTGCAGCTGGGTTCTGAAAACAAAGAACCCCCCCACTTTGTTTGCAAAAAAAATACGGTAGATTTCAAGAAAAAAAACAGATTATTATATAGCTTTAGAATACTTGTTTAATATGATGCATGATCATACATATTTTTTCTATGAAGGACGACACTTCGATGTCAACACCTTTCCTCTTCCTGTTACCTTGAGTTTCACAGGTGCCGAGATGGACGTCCCGGCGAGAGGTTGGGTCGTTTTTTTTTGGTGTGAAGCTGTTTCCCAGGGGATCCAGCCTCAAGATGACCTTGTTTCAGTTTGGTGAATCTTCTTTCTATGTGTATAAAAATTGTATGATTATATAATACGTGTACGTGCATATGTAACACATACTTTACAAGTGTATGTAATATATATATATAATACACTTATGTTAAACCCTGGAAAGCAGGGGCTACAACTTTCGTCTATTGGTATATGATGGCCCTTCGAAACGAACATTTCTGAACATGTGGTATATCTACTTACCCTCACCTTGGGTGCTTGTCCTGCAACAAGCATCCCATGAGATTCCAATAGCACAAGATGTGTTTCAACATTTGGTGGCAGTTTCCAATTTTTTCGGTGTATGGCTCATTGAAGTGAGCTTGAGGGTTGCTCTGAAAATAGTCAAGAGCCTGAGCCCTTGACATAGGACTTTTTGGGCAGCGTCTAGCATGCAGAAAAAAGGTAGCTAGAAACACCAGCCCCGTTGTGTGCAGGTCCCCCACTTCTTTTTTGAACGAAGGGATCCGCTTAAAATGACCAAATGGCACAATAGATTTGGTAGAAGATGTAAAGGTCTACACTCCAGTTGTTTCATCATGACCGAAATGCTCATAGGAGTTGGTACTACAGGAATTCCACCTCCTGCAATTTACCCTTTGAATCACTTGGATCATTTGAAGATGTATTACCTACTGCGCCCAATTTTTTTATATAAAAATTAGATGATTTTCCAAGCAACCCATGAGTTTCTGTGCTTTTTGAGGGATCCGGATTTTCCCCCTCAGCTTAGCTTCTCCTGTGGAGGTGTCCCACCCCTTGGCGCGTTGAATCAGATCCAGCTGAGTGTGATATCTCAGGGGGGAGGGGGTTGGTTGGTGTAGAATTTGGTGGGAAATCTTGGGGATTTTTCTGGTTTGTTTGGTGGGGGGGTGGGGAGATTCACTTGATTTGGTTGGTTGGGAATGGGTGGGGTTGTGCACTTTGAGTTTTTTTTGAGGGCTCTCAAGGTGTTGGGGTACTTGTTTTTGATTTAATGATTGAGTATTTGACTCGTTCAAGTATTAGCGGAATTCAGGTTCAGGTGGTTTTTTTCAGTCGAGGCATCGCCATAGACAGGGTATGTTTGGTTTTCTTTTCCAAAAAATAAATCCTGATGAATTGGCAAGACTGTCTGGGTGTTGGTTTCAAAGATTTGTTATTTTCAAACCCCATTTGGGGAAATGATCCAATTTGACTAATATTTTTCAAATGGGGTGGTTCAACCACCAGCTAGCTGTGACTCACCCACTTCCTGGATGCTCTCAGGAAATGCTGGCGTTTCGGGCCTGAGTGCAGCCCCTAAACTCACAACACAGGCACCACACACCCGCCATTTGGTCCCGGGTGGAGGTCGAAAAATGGGAAAGTAGATGATGGATACCGTTGATGGACGAAATCCCGTACCACCTGGGATATATATATATATATATAAAACCCTGTTAAATGATGGGATAAACTACTTATCAACTGATGCAGGATTTCTTCCATCAACAATATGATATCACTGTGAGGCAACAACCTCCGTTGGGTGTCAAATCACAATTTTGATGGACGATATTTGGTGTTCTGAGAAGAAATGTTCATAGTATTTTTTGGGAGAATACCGCAATGCTAATTGCACCCCTGAGATTGAAAACACCAGGTGAAAAACTGCGCAACTATGGGGGGATTCGAAGGAGATGATGACCGGCCCTGAAATCACTTCCAGCCATTTGAGCTTACTACTTTATTCCACTAGTTCACGACATCCCGAATGGTTGACACCAAATTTCTGCATCAACTGAGCGACAGTCAAAACCCTTACGACATTAAATTATACTATACTGATTGGTTCACAGGTATCCTTATCATGGCTTATTATAATCCCCATATAACAGGGTAATATGGCAAGGTTTGGCCACTGCTCAACTGTGTTCCTCTCCTCTGGCGCCTTCGGAAGATTTCACAAAAAACGGACAAATCTCATCTTTCACGTCAACCCATCGTTCTAGTAGAGGGTGTTGTCAAGGAATTCTGTTTCAAAATGATCCCAACTTTCCAACATTTCTCTCTCTCTCTCTCTCTTTTAATTCTGTTTTGCACTGGCCCATTTTTCGGATTCCAATTATTTTATTACAAAGTGGACGTTGGTCTCTGGCTTCTCCTCCTCCCCCAAAAAACGTCCAATAAATTCAGTCAAATTTTTGAGTTGCTAGGTGAGTTGGAGGGCTTAGATGAAACTCCACCTTTCAAATCCAATCCCTTTTTTAAACGGCTGCCCATGGTGGGTTTTGAACAGTTTTTTTGGGGCAAAAAAACCACCAATTGTGTGATGTGTCCATTGGGTTGAAGGATGATCTTTCCTGGAGCTCGACATGGATGTGTGCAGTGCCTTTGGAGGAATTATGTAAGCCACAACAATGGTGGGTGGGGTTTGTTGGTCGTCAACATAGGTCAAAATATGGCAAGCTATTTTTTTTTGTTTAAAGAGATTGGGAGATCAAAATCCTTCTAAAAGATGCCATGTCAAAAGTTTGGATACTGTTTTTTCATGTTTTTTCATCCAAAGCTTTTTTTTAAGATCCTACCAGACTTTGCCAAGCTGTTGAAAATTTGGGAATTCTTTTTGATTTGGAAAAACCGTTTCCAGGGGAAATGCTTTTCCCTTCAGCTGTTCGCAAGTGGCTTTGAGCCCTACGACTTCAGTTGGTTTGACGAATTTGTGACTTAGAGATTTGCCAAATGGAAATCAGTACATTTGAGCAATGAAAAAAAGCCCCATGTTTGTTTAGGGTATATATATATAGGTGATTATACTACCCAATTTTGTGGGGATTATAATAGACCAATATAAGGATCCCTATTTTTTTAAATCACTGAATTTTGGTGCCTTTGCCGAATCGGTCATTTCGGTCAGCCTCAGATTTGATTCTGACGAACTATCAAATTCAGCGGCCAAACAGGGAATTGCTTGAGAATTGCCCTATCGTCATTTGCCTTTAGTAATTTCAACCCTCCCCCAAATGGCTAGAAAATTCAGTTTTTCGTGGTAAACCAATAGCTTGCTGGCTGGAACTCCTCACAAATCAAAGCCCAAAGGAAACTTTTTTTTGTTTTAAGATTCAAATTTCATTTCGTTTCATTTGTGTTTTATTTCAACAATCTTCCGCAAAAATAGTTTCGAATTTTACCTACAAAAATCGACCCCTGAATTTTTTTTAAGGTCCAAAAAAACGGGTATTTATTCCATAGGGTTTTTTCCTTTGGGAAAGTTAGTTGAGGTAGTATCATTCCATGAATTCCCCCCCAGCTCCGGTTTTTCCAAGGCTTTGATTCTGGGGGCAGCGGTGGCTGTTAGGCAGTCCACTGGGATCCGGGATTTTCCTTGGTGAAAAAAACACCATGTGAAACAACAAAACATGGTGAAAATGGTGAAAATAACACTCCATAATTTGGAGTTTTTGTTTCTTTTTGTTGGGATGGAAGTTGTTAAAGTTCGGATGAGGTGATGATTGTCTTGGGTGATTTTTTTTGTTAAGATCCTAAGGAACACGAACAAACCTTGCAAACACCGCATGAGGAGAAGATGTTTAGGAACAAAAACTTGTCAATTGTTGTTTGTCGGTGTTAGTTGGTGGTTTGAACGTTATCCCTGTTCAGAGAAGTCCTTTTGATCATTCCGATTGGGCGACATCAATTTAACCGGTGTTGAGTCCAACATGCAAATCTGAAGGCTTTTTTGTCTCAAAGAGCGTGTTGTTTTTTCAATTTTGCTGACAGGGGATAGAGGTAAAGACAAAGGAGCTTTGATCAGATTTCCTTTGATAAAACAGATAAAACAAGAGATAATACAGCGTCAAAGTATGAGGATCACACCCTCAATGTGTTTCGGTGTACAATGATCATCCCTTCCGGAATATGATTTTCCAAGAGCTCACATTTCGTTTCTTTTTCTTCTCAAAGTTGAACTTATCCGCATGAGTGACCTTTTGTAGGCAAAGCTAAAGCTTCGCCCATTTTTGTTTCAAACATGTTTTAAAAACCATGCATAGTTACATGCCTAGAAGTATTTGTTGCAAAGGTACAGTCGTCTTCTTCAGTAACTCATTGGTAGTCCAGGTTTTTCCGTTGGATAAGCCGTTTGACTTTTGCCTTTTCGATTCAAGGCAATGGTCTCCGGTAGCTGGTAGATACAAAGGGTTTCTGTTTGTCGTTTGGCCTAAAGTACTACGTAGCAGTTTGTCAAGGGCTACGCACTGGGATCCTTGTTTCTACTTTAAACCTGGTGTTGTGGAACACCAGGGTTTCCAGGAATGTTGTTAAGAACTGAAAGCAGTCAGTATAATTTGGGTTGCGCTCCCATCCGCCAAGATTGAAAGTTTTAGGATGATCACATGTTGATTCTACAGGATCCCCAACATAAAACGCCTGAGATGTGCTAAATGGCATCCAAAAACAGAGCATGTTTTTCTTTTAAATATATCACTAACAAACAAATGAAATTTAGCAATAGACACAGAGCACAAAAAATAGATGGACATTTGATATTTCTTTCCTTGGAAAGGTCCGATGGGTTCCCGCAACTCCAGGCGGACGTTTGGCAGGTCCAGTCGTGCTAGCCTCGTAAAGGTCCGGAAATCCACCCGTGTGGAAAGGGGGGGGTGGGATAGATGCTATGATGGGCTTGGTGATAGAGGCAAATATGGTGATGAATGATTGATGAATTGCCATGAATTATTGATGAATGATTGATGAATGATTGATGAATGACGATGAATGGTGATGAATTAAGATGAACCATGATGATGATGATGATGATGATGATGATGATGATGATGATGATGATGATGATGATGGTGATGATGATGATGATGATGATGATGATGATGATGATGATGACGATGAATGCTATTTTATGACTGATGATGACAATGCTTTCTTGGTTCTTGCCGTGTACTACCAGCCACTATAAAGTTCATCATTTGGTTTGGTGTTGGGACCTTCCACTGGAGTCACAATGCATTCCATATATCTTACTCGTCAGATGTTCTTTTGCAGTTCTCCCTCAAGACATCTTAGTCGTCCAATCCTAGAAGTCAATCATCGCCCAGATTTAAAGATGAAAAAAGGAAAACTCGAAATTTCGGCTACCTTGGGTCCAAGTCCTCAACAAATTATCATTAGATTTTGATAAATCCCGAGGCTGATGAGAAAATTGTTGTCCCTCCCTGTGAGGCACCAGGTCTCATTGAAAAGAATGCACCAACACATGGGTTTCTCAATCTTCACCGTTTTAGGGTGTTCTTTTCTTTAAACCACGGTTCGAAAAAAAACAAACAATCTCCAGGTTGTCTGTCGGATGTGGTAGTTCTTTAAGTGATATTTTTGGGAACCAAGTGGTTTTTTTTCCATCAATTTTCCGCGGGTGAGAAAACTCAAAGATGCTTTATTGTACTTTTTCAACATCCACTTTCTGTACATGCGTTGGAAAGGAGCAGCTTCCGATGTCCAAATAAGTGTTTTTTTTTCCGTATAAGAATGGAAGGTGAGCAATGCAAAAACCCTGGTCGTTTAAGGTACATAGGGGATTATACTCTCCCAGTTATATGGGGACTATAATAAACCATTATAAGGATCCCTACAAACTGTGGCTCAGGTGTTTCGCAATTTTCAAGATGTGCCGTACAAACTTCCGTTTTTTTATTCCACTCTTGAAATCTGAAATTGCAAGTAGGAAAACCAAAGTTTGATCGGAGGTGCTAGTGGAAGTTCACCAGGAATTTTTGCTCCTGGTGCCGGGCTGCCATTTTTTCCAATACGTCAGCAACAACAATGTGAATTCTCGAAGGAGAATTCTAAATCCTCTTAGGATTTTTTTTTTGTACCATAGAATTTGCCATTCTCTAGATGAAATCGAAAGTATTTCTTTGCAACTTTAAGCATGTTCACTTCGCCAAGAAGGTGCTTTTGCCCTGTGAGCAAAGCAAAGCAACCTGAATTTTTTTCACTTCGCCAGGGTGCAAAGCGCAGCATCAGGACCGACCCTGTAGAAATGCTTGGGAACTTTATTCCCATTAAATTCCATGGGACGAAGGGTATATTTACCTACATGAATGGTTGATTTTTATGGTTGTCATGTAGGTAATATACCGTTCGTCCCAAGGATCCTACATGGGATTGATAAGACAAATGCTCTATGACTTGGGTTGCAAAGACACACCAGTGATATATTTGTTGGCCATTTGTGAAGATGTTTTCTATCGCTCTTGTACGGATCCATTTAGGTTTACTCACAACCCATTTTGTTGTTTCAGGAGCTCAAGAATGTACATGGAAAACCACAGGGGAGGAAGAAGGCACAGAATCGGATCGGGTGAAGGGATTGAACGACGCTTGAGAACAGCCAACTATGTGTTTTTTTCAATTAGGAGAATATCTTTGACCTCACTGGAGATCAATAAAGATATATATATATATATGATGCTTGCAAAAGCAATTTGCATCATTTGCATCAGATAGATTCAGCATTGGATGAATGATTAGATCATGGTGAGGATCGTTTATCAGTTGAGCCGGTATCCAAAAAGTCAACTACTGGCCTGTCAAAGGATGGATACTGATTGCTACCACCCCAAGTTGAGAGATTAACAAAAATAGAAACCACTAGAAAGGGTGGCTCCAATGAGAGATTTGACTGATCATACCTTGGGGAAAGTGATTTTTGGCACCTCGAAGATGCGTTGTCATTGTTGTGGGAGAGTCCCCTTTTTTTGAACACCAGAAAAGATGTCATTGTTGTGGGAAGCAGCGTTTGTGCTGGGTGTTTCTTTTTTGGGTGTGGTTTCTGGGTGGTTCTGACAGTTTTTTTTTCTTTTTTCGGATTTCGGATCGGTTTCGTCTCCGTTTCTGTTGCGCAGCATGTTGGAGTTTAGGCAAAGAAGAATGCAATTCACGCCGACTCGGGTCGGCGGATATCTGAAACACGAAGGCTTTTGCAGAAACACCGAAGTTGGAGAAACATCCAATGGACCGGACTATCATTCTTACATATAGCCCCTTTCAAACAGATGGACATCTTGTTGTTGTTGTTGTTGTTGTTGTTGTTGTTGTTGTTGTTGTTGTTGTTGTTGTTGTTGTTGTTGTTGTTGTTGTTGTGGTTGCCGCCGCAGTCGTTGTCGTCGTCGTCCTCGTCGTCGTCGTTACTTGGACTTGCTTTGGAGGCATCGTTGGTGGTACGGGGATGATGAGGAAGTCCAAGCTCCCAGCACCTTAGTTGCAAGTTGAACATGTTGGGAGCAAAAGGTACCCTGGTTTTGGGGAGCGGTTGGGATATTTTCCAGAAATTCGATGAGGAGCAAAGGAGTTGCGGTTTGTGTGTATTTCATTGTATTTCAACGCTGATAGATAATTTCTGGGTCCAGCAATAATATATAATCCTAAATTTTCAATAGTCGTTTTTGGAATCTGATTCCGATGTGCAGCAGCTGAGTTTTATTCTCCTGTGAAAATGGGGGTCGGATGTGTTGGGCCGGAAATTCTGGGAATTTCCATGTTTAAAGCAATGAACACGATGATGTCTGATGCCACGTAATGTCATTGACCTCAAGAAAATCTCAAAACTTACAAAAATTCAACCTAGGAAGGGGCCGCCCCCAATTTTATGCAAGGACCTTCAGGAAAGTCTAACAAGTTCTTGCCCGACGTATCCTGACCCCTCAAAACTGGCGATTTTGAGGACCAAAAACACCCCTGCGTCATACAGGTAAAAACCCTGCAACATTGCAGGGTCCTTGAGGATCCTTAGGGTTAAAAAAAGAAGCTCGGACTTGGGACAACAACTTCCCTCAACTGAGGATGGATGCCCGGATTGACAAAAGACAAAGGCTGGGGGGCTGGATTTTTTTTCCAGTAGCAAAAGGGGGGGTGTTTGGTGGGAGAAAAACTTAGTTGCTTACCTAGATGAGAAGAATATTTACCTGGGATCAAAAAAGCCAAAAAAGATCCGAGCGAGAAATGGGGCCCAGAACCTTGATAGAATCGACAGGGTCAGACACTCAGTTTTTTTCCAACCTTTCTTCGGGGCTCCAAAACTCACTTGTTTTCGGATGAGGGAAGTTTAGGTATAGGCTGCCGTTTTTAATCGGCTGGACTCAACAGCCTGTTGGGTGTTGTGCAACTTGACTTCCTTCAACCTTAGGATTTCAACCAGGAGTTTCCCGGTGGGGAACAAAACCTCGGAGCGCCAAACAATTAGAGACTTTCCCCCTGATAGTCTGGGGGGTGCAGGTTGAGGCACCAGATTTTTTTCAATCAATGTTTGAGTCATTCTTTTTGACAAATATCTAAAGACGGAAGGTTTGGGACACCTGGGGTCCAACTTGACCCTAACTTCTGAATTATGGATCCCAAACGCCGTTTGGTGACTTTTTTTTTGCGCAGGCGCAGAAAAAGAAGATGGCGACGAAGGAGGCAATTTGAGCCCCCCAAAAAACCAATGGGCTTGGGGCTTGGGTGTCTTCAAAATGTGCAAAGGCCGGCTACCCCGAAGGAAGCCCCTTTGATGCTTGAAAGGTTCATGGAGTCATCACTGAAACTTGGAGGGCCCGGCTGTTCCCTGGACTCGTTCCATGTTTCAGGAGAGGAGAAAAAAGTCTATGACCCCCCTGCGAGTTCTATACCTTCCTATGTGAATCTGGACTGGTGGAAGACTCTTGGATTTTTTTGAAAGGAAAGGATTATATAGATGGATAGAGACATATTTAGATGGATACAGACATAGATGGATATCAATGAGTTTAGCGTGGATATCGAAGAAATGAAGAATACATTTTTTGCATCACGCTTGTTTTTTTCTGGATGACGAAATTTTCGTGTCTGCCAGGATTCAGCTGACAGTATTCATCAACTTCTCATGTGTTGAGGATACCGGATACCCACCCACCATGCTACTCAAATAGCAGTTTTCGGAGGAGTTATGACACACTCATGATCTTCATTATCCACCATGACGGGCCTAAAATACCATCCACTCCATGGGGACATCCCCGCGTTTTTTTTTATGGGGGCAAGTGGGGGGGGCAGAGGGTGAGGGTGAGCATCATTCCCGTCATGGCTTCCCCCTCAAGGAAACAGCCTTCGAGAACAAAGATGCGCAGTTTGGGAACCTTGAAAGCTGTTTGGAAGACATGGAAACCCGACCCGAGTTCTTAAAAACTTTCGGAAAGTGATAGGAAGATGGAAGACGGAGAATCATCTCCCAAATGCTTTTAAATGTTTGCCGGGCCGTTTTTCTTTCATGTGGCAGTTTCTTTCGGAAATTAGGAGTTTGGTACACTACATGTCTGGCACAGGCTTTCAACTTCAAGTGATTTAATATACATTAAGATCATTGCGCTTTTCTGCTCGGTGTATTTCTTAGCATGATTTGATGATTTTTTGATGATTTTTGATGATGTTTCATGCCTTTTGATGATCCCTCCAGGTTTTTTTTTCCCAAATGACCGAGGGAAAACCCAGCCTCTCAGGGTTTAGTCATCGTGACTTGTGTACATCATGTTGCGTCACCGTGGAAGGCTAAGATGGAACCCCAAAAATTGACGGTTTTTTACCAGTTTCTTCCCTTCGTGACCTTTTGAAGTTCCCCAAATGGAGCTCACCCCAAGCCCCTGAAAAGGTCACTTAAAACCCCCCAAAAAAGGTCACGCACGGAAGAACCTGGTATAGATGTTATGTTTTCCTTTTCCATTTCCATGCCTTTTCCAGTTTCCAGCTGTTGGTTTTCTGGTTTTGAAGATATTCCCAGGAATTTGCTGGTTGAAACATTTCGATCAACTTCGGTTTCCAGGGAATTTCCACACAGTGGAATAACTCCCGGTGGTCGCAGTCGGGCAAAACAAAAAACACAGCCATTCCCTCTGTCGTTTCGTGAAGAATGGTATGTAAGAATAATCCGAAGAATGTTCTCATTTCTTAGGTTTATGAGGCAGGTTTCTTGAAGTGGTTGTGGTCTTTGACCAAAAAGTGCCTTTTTCAGTGGGTAGTTGGCGGTTTGGCGAGATTTGTTTTAAAAATACATCTCTCGTGCTCGAAGCTTTTCTTCCAGTTTCTTTTTTGTTTCACTTTTTGTTGGAAATCAACTAGTTGGAGTTTCTCAAAAAGCACAAAGTTTCAAACACTCAAAACATGGACAAGATTTTTCACCCTCATTTCACGAAGAAATCATCATAAACTTGGCAAAAGCTTTTCAAAGCACGTGTGTTTTCCATCATATCAAACTACCCATAGAGATCCATGTAGGTATATATATTTATATATTTACCTACATTTACCATAGAAATTCAACCATTCATGTATAGGTAAATCTACCGTTCGTCCCATGGATCCTATGCATGGGAAAATACCAAGGTCCCAAATATTGGCGTCGCCTCTTTGATCGTGAGGGCAAGCGTCGTTTCGAACCGTCTCAGCTTGGGAGACTCAATGGGAGCGGATTTTTCATGGCGGAGTTCAACAGAACTTCCCGCTTGTAACGTTGGTTGGCTTCTCATCCAAAAGATTTGCCCCAAACCCTAAGCACACTTTTATTTTTGATGTTTGGGTGGTGCATTCTTTTGGTGACTGACTGGTCCAAGATGAATTGGCAACACAAACAAAAAAGCATGAATCACGAATTGCGATGCATTTTTCAATGCATGGAGATTAGAACTCAACTCACTCCAATCTCTGAAATTTCTCTCGACTTAGACTGGACTCGACTAGATGTCATTTGAATCTCCACTTTGATTGTTAAGGCCCTTCAAATTGGCGGAGGTGGGCGATGATTCAAATCAAGTGTGAGCGAAGATGAAGACAGTCTACTATATCCCAGAGCATCCATGTGACTGGTATATATATTCACCTATACATTTACCATAAACATCAACCAAATGTAGGTAAATATACCGTACATGGATCGATGTAACATACAGATCCATCAGCAACGATGAATTTGGAGGTGTAGTCAAAATGGCTCTTGGTCTGTGATGTTACTATCCTGCCCGACAAAAAAAAACTCAGGACCTTACCCGCCATCAAAGGTATATAGTTCAGGTCATTTAGCAAGGGGATCTTACCGGAAAATGATCAACCAAAGGGTGAAATACCAATATCGGTTAGGTACTCCTGGTAATTTGTCGATCAATATTTCAGATGCCCTTAGGGGTGAAACATGATAATACATAACGATGGTCCCCTACACCCTGGAAGATTAACATGGAACCTACAAATCACCCATTTGGAAAGGAAAATGATCTGAACCAAACCTCCATGAGGACATGTTCCATGTTAATCTTCCAGGGTGTAACAAAGTATCAACACCTTTTGTTTTGATGTTACCCTTTGGTAATCCATGGTAGCTGGTTGGGAACTCTGCCATTTGGTCTGTGGTAACCTGGGTCCTGGGTGATTCTACGGTTGGAAACCAAGCCTAAAACAGAAAAGATGTGTATACCTATAGGATCCTACATTTGGTTGATTTTTATGGTAAATGTAGGTAGATAATAAATACCTAAGGGATAGGTAAATATAATATTCTGTGCTCATTTTCCAACTTATATTTTATTCGCCTTGGCCAACAAAAAAATCACCGGACCTTTCAGGAAGGTATTGGACATTTTGGTTTACCTTTTCTCCCTATGTAACCTATGTGAGATTACGACATGACAACACCTCGACTCATTCTCTTCGACCAGGCCATGGATCTGATTTGGGCTGGCTTCGAAGATGATGGTGAAATGAAGTATGATCATGGATTCGAGTGCCTTTTGGGTGGATGATGGATGGATTTTGGGAACGAAAAACAGCCATCAGCCATCTCTTTCGTCGCGAACAAGTCGTTGGTCGTTGGGTTGAAAAAGGGGCCCATTGGATCCGCGCTTCGCTAGAAGTAGGGAGTTTGACCCCTTGGAAGAGAAAAATGATGCATTTCACGAAAGATGTCGGGAATTTCTCTTGCTGTTTGTTATGCGCTATGCTATGATTTGTAAGATGAAATGGGAACATTATGCTTCTCATCCATGATTTCCGAATGTGTCATTCTGATTCCAACTGCTCGATTCCAACTGCTGGCTGTGCGACCAGGATCAAGATGAAGATGGCTTTGAATTCCAAATTCCCAGATCAGCAGATTAGGACTGAAACTCAGGGGTTCTGCTGTTTTTTTTCCCCCGGATGCAGTGGAGAAAGTTCCAGGAACTGATGGAAAAACGCCAAAAGATGTGTTGAGTTTTCCGTTGGGCATGGTTTTTTTCGTGCTAACGAATCACTCGTTGATTGGTTGGTTGACTTGGTTGACTGGTCCACAAGAAGTTTGGAATAAAACGGGAAGACCCCCTCAAAGGTTACAAAGGCCTAGCAGGGTCGTCTACCAACCATGCCTTCTCAGGGGCCAAGTCACTTGTTTTGTAACATTTTTTTTGAAGGCAAGCCTTCGATTCACAAAACATCTAAGCAAGCCTTGGTGAAGGAAAGCCTTTTTTTACATGAACGCATCTCGCCACAAAATTCAGAAAAAGAACAGCTACTTAGTTGATCCCATAAGGAACATATGAGAACTGACGCCCGTCCCATCTCTGTTTTGCTTATCGCAGTTTCCCCTATTTCCGATGCTTAAATTGGGGGACCCATTTTTCACTGAACCGAGGTGATTAGGAGGAACCGTTGGTTCCTCTCAACATCTGCAAAACCATCATCAATATCACCACCATCATCATCTTCTTCATCATCATCATCATCATCATCATCATCATCGTCATCATCGTCGTCATCGTCGTCATCATCATCATCATCATCATCATCATCATCATCATCATCATCATCATCATTACTACTGTTGATGGAAAAAATCCTGCACCAGTTGATAGGTGGTTTATCCCACGTTTTTCAAGGTTTTATACATCCCAGGTAGTTAGCCGGATTTCTTCCATCAAATCCTCCATGTTGGGTCCAGTTTGTTGAGGACTCCCATAGGCCGGCAGGAAACAAAACCTTCCACTCTTTTCAGGACCAAAGTCACAGTGCCCAATGGCCTTGGAATCCAGAAAAAAGTGGCCGTCTTTTGCAGCCCAGAAGAAGAGAAAGAGGTGCTGCGTGTTGCCCTGGTGTGAAGGAAAGGGGGAAAAAGTAGCTACAAACACTTTCTTCACCAGCCCTTCCTTGAAAAGGATGCGATCCAAAACAGCTCGAGTTGATATTTTTTTCACAATGATATTGCCAATATACCTGCAGAACAGATGGAAAGAGGGGTAAACTTTTTGGTATTTTGGGATGAAGAGATGATTGCCACCTGCTTTCTGGTTTGGGTGCTGCTTCTCCAAAAACAAAGGGGGGGCATTTCTTTTGCTGAGTTTGGACTCGGCTTGAAAGTTCGAAGATGAGTTATCAAGAAATGATCCTTCAACTCAAAAATATGGTGTCTTTTTTGTTGGGCCCTTTTGGTTTCTTTTTGTTTCCTTCTGCTTGTTATTGCAAAGATGTGTGGGTGGGGTGGGAGAAAGCAGACCTTCACTGGAAGGTCCACATCAATGATCTAAGAGGGACAGGTCCATATATTTTGTGAGAGAATATGGTTGATGGAAGAAAGTCTGCACCAGTTGATATAGTAGATATCCCCTTGAAAAGAAACATCATCCAAACCAGGATGGTGATTGGGAATCCTGGAATGCAATAGAATATCCCAAAGCTTTTAGCAAGTAGATCCTTGTTGAGGTTGGGATCGTGCATATTATGCGAGTATTCCATTGATGGTTGCATATGCACATTCTTCAAAACGTGTTACTTTAGCAGGGCTGTCCTCCAACAACAACATCAACTCATGTTCGTGAAATATATTTCTATATCGTCATAGTACACAGATTGGAGAAAGAATGGTTGGAAGGCTCATCTCCTTTTGGGACGACAAACATTTTCGGGAACCATGTTAAACTGCCATGGGCGGTATGTACAGAAAATAGATGCGATATCATCTCTCATTCGCTTTGATCGAACAACTTTAAGAAAAACCAACATTCTTCCATCTGGCCAGATGTTGAATATGGGAGCCTTCATCGCGGGCAAGGTGTTGAAAGGGCAGACTGGTTTCAAATGGCAGGATTTGATGAGTACAAACTGTTGATGGAAGAAATCCTGCACTACCTGGGATGTATAGAACCTTGAAAAAAGTGGGGTAAACCACCTATAAACTGGTGCAGGACTTTTTCCATCAAGAGTAGTAGTGATTCTGATGATGATGATGATGATGATGATGGTGGTGATGGTGGTGATGGTGGTGATGGTGATGATGATGATGATGATGATGATGATGATGAAGATGATGGTGATGATGATGATGATGATGATGATGATGATGATGATGATGATGATGATGATGATGATGA
>DF239596.1:17674-68822 GCA_000507305.1 Breviolum minutum Mf 1.05b.01 | reverse complement strand
ACAAACACACACACACACACACACACAAAACAGCAACAGCAACACACAACACAACAACAACAACAACAACAACAGCAACAACAACAACAACACCAACAGCAACAGCAACAACAACAACAACAGCAACAACAACATCAACAACATCAACAACAGCAACAACATCAACAACATCAACAACCAAACAACCAAACAACCAAACAACCCAACCACACAACCACACAACCAACCTACGAATCAAACAACCAACCAAAAAACCAAACAACCAAACAAGCAAACGCACAAGCAACCAAACAACCAAACAACCAAACAATTAACCTTCCAATCAACCAATCAACCAATCAACCGAACAACCAACCAAACAAGCAAACAACAACCAATCAACGAAACAACCAATCAACCAATCAACCAAAAATCCAAGCAACCAACCAAACAACCAAACAACCAACCAAACAAGAAAACAACCAATCAACCAAACAACCAATGAACCAAACAAACAACCAATCAACCAAACTACCAACCAAACAACCAAACAACCAAGGAACCAAACAAACAACCAATGAACCAAACAACCAAACAACCAAACAACCAAACAACCAACCAAACAAGCAAACAAACATCCAACAATGAACAGTAATCAACCAGCAACCAGCAATCAACAACCAACAACAAACAGCAATGATTAATGGGAACCTTGGCCTTCCAAGCAACGGTCTCTGATTTTTGTTGAAGTTGGATCCGTGGTCCCAGCCGAAGATGACCATGTTGGGACCATTGGGAAAAAACCGTAAACATGTTTTGAAGATGGGAAACCATCGGGAAATCATTGGGAAACCATTGGGAAAACCGTTGGGAAAAACTAAATGTCATTTTTTGAGATTACATATTTTTTTTGTTTTTTTTTGGGGGGGTCGTTTTTGAACAGTGCATTCAAAGGGGTTGTGGCGGACCAGAATTGGAAACTTTTCATGACCGACCTGGGAGCAACCAGTTCCTGGCGCGCCTCAGACACTTTCAGATGCCATTGAAGAGGAGAACTTTGAGTTTGATGTTCCTTGGGATAGCCAAAACCGTTGAACATACAAAGGAAAAAACATCGGGTGTGAGGAGAAATGTGGGAAGTTTTTTGGTTTGAAGTTGGAAGTTGGAAGATTTTTGGACTTCCAAAACTTTCATTTTGGTTGTTTCAAGATTGTATTTCAGTTTTTTTATTGCCCTGATTCGTTCCCAAAGTGGCCATGTGTTTTGTTGGTATCTTTCCGTGGTTCAGGAGCGACTCCGGAGGTTTTTTTTTTTTTTTTCGATTCGAAAGTAGGTGAAGTGAACGCGCGTTTGGATGAATGTTCACCTCTTGATGTCAGGATATGTCCCCCACAACATGGTGACATGTATGGAAACACCCCAGAATCTCTTGAAAAGGTAAAGAAGAAAATTATGGTGTTGACTTCCCTGAAAAATTGACATGTTGTTTTTGGTTGGCCTGAAAGTCAGCACCAAAGACGTTTTTTTTTGCGACTTTTGAAGGTCACGTGGTGTTGGAAAATGGTGTCAAGTTGCGCAGATGAGAATTTTTTGAAACCCGACATATATACCTTGAGAAGCTGTCAGTTGTTATTTTTGACAACTTGAAAGCTTTTCGGAAAAACACATCAAAATTAATGTATATAGTCAAATCTTTTTCTAGACCTATTCATTCCATTTGAGTTTAAATACCAACATGTCTTTATTCACAACCCTTCCTCAGTGACTTTAAGAAATATAACCTTCGCCAGCAAAAACAGCGTGAAATCCTCAGGTGTTGATTACCAAGCCTGCTTACATGCCCGCAATCGCCAAGTTGGGAAAGATCTTAGGAACCAGGCCACGGTGCCCATATCTCAGGATTTCTGGGTGGGAAGATGGGAAGATGGGAAGTTTCATCAGGTTCAAAGCTAGTGAATGCCGGTTAGCAAAGTGACCTGTTTATGCCCCCAAGTGGAGGTCACTTAAATTTTGAAGGTGTCACCGGAAAATCATCCCACTCTCCAAATCCATTGGCCACCTTTCAGCGAAGGCGGATGATGCCTTCTCCCAAGTCGGGCACGGTGGTTTGGGAACTCGGTCCATTGATGAAGAGAGGCCGGAAGACTGGCAGAGCGTTTCGGCTCTCCAGAGTTGTTTGTTTGTTGGGTTTGTTGTTCTTGTTGTTGTTGTTGTTGTTGTTGTTGTTGTTGTTGTTGTTGTTGTTGTTGCTAAACACAACTCAGGATCTTGCGAAAAACTTTTTAAACATACGTGCTTTGATAGCTCGCTAATTTCCGAAATAACATAAGTATATAGATAGATGATGTATTTTGATTTGGGGGGCCCACCTTCAGCTCAAAGAAACTCAGAGTTATATACTGTACATATCCCATAGGATCCATGTATTGTATATTTACCTACATTTCGTTGATTTTTATGGTAAATGCAGGCATTTATATACCATACATGGATCCTGTGGGTATATGTGATTCTAATGTATATTAGGCGGGCTGAGTTTGGTTGATCCCCCAAGATAGCTGATTTCCATCCTATCCTGGAATTCCCAAATAGCAACCCCGTGACTGAGGTAACGGACATTGAAGAAGCGGTGAAGGTTTGGTCTGAAGGAAGTGACTTGGCACACTCGAGGGCGGAGGGTTTACCTTATTTTTTGGTAATGGGATGTAAGGTTTGGGGTTTCAACACACTCTAATCTGTAGAAATTGAGGTGTTTGCTATCAAATCCATAAAAATGAGAATTTCACTTCTAGCATCATAAGATGAGATTATTTTTCTAATCAAATCTCGATGGGTAATGAAACTGTAACCTGCGAGTTCCACTGTTAACTCACCAACAAAACTACTACCAACCATTTGCTGTGAGTTCTTTGCCTCAACAATGCAGCGTGGCAAAAAACCTTCATTGGTCCAACCCAGGAACACTGGAGATTCGTACGGGCGCACGCATGTTAGTTCGGGGTGACCCAGGAAATTGGAGGGGACAGATGGGTTAGAGTTTGGTATGGTAGGTCAGAAAAGATCAGAAAAGATCAGAAGTGAGAAACAAATTTGGAAGAATGCGTTTCGAGATGCCACGGTGAGTTATCTCAAGGCCGATTTTGATTGTCAAGAGGTCATGGACATGTCATGACATGTTCACGGGATTATTTTTCTTGGACCAACCTGGACCAAACTTTAAGGGGATGCACTGATTCAATGTATTTTTTTTTGTTGAGAACTTGTGGAATTTCAGATAAGACTCTAAGACCAACCGAAGGGGGATGTGGTTGAAGATATGATTTCTCATGTAGTTCACAGATTTCCTAGGTGGTGGGCCCCTCAAATATTTTTTGGATTTTTACCCACCCCTATACTGGGAAAAACGGTCCAATTTGACGAGCACATTTTTCAAATGATTGGTTCAACCACCAACTAGTTTCTTTTTTGAACAGACCAACATGGGAGATTCAGCCGAAAAAAAGTTGCAAGGCACAATTGATAAATGATAACTTTTCGCCTGAAGAAGTCGTTCCTTCAGAACCAGATGAAAAAACTCTGTATGAAAATCTTCTTGCGGCTCGATGATGGAACACAAATCCTAAGAGGTATTTTTCATTCGACATTTTGGGCAGCGATATTTTAGAGATGTCTTTTTGGGTTGGTTGGTGAAGCCTTTCAATTGTGCCCATCGCCCTTTTTCCAACGCTGAGATTTCGGTGCCCTTTGGCCGGCAGTCGCAAGGAAAGGAAAAGCCGGGAACCCCTGCCGCCGTGGGATACTCCCTAGACAATTAACATGGAACACAGTAATGGATGTTTGGAAGATGATTTTCCTTTCCAATTGGGTGATTTTTAGGTTCCATGTTAATCTTCCGGGGTGTAGTTGCGAAGGTAAGGGGGTGATGGTTACAAAGAGGTTTTGTGCCAGGAAGTCAGGGTAACATTGTAACATTTCGATCCCCTTGGATGAGGTCCCAAGATTTTTTTTTCCCCAAAATCCAGCAGAATCCTATGGGTATTTTTGAGAAGAATGTCTTTTTGCAACTTCGGGTGTATTTTGGGTCACAGTTCGGTGAAAATTTTTTGGTACCCTTCCCAGTTCAGCGGCGGGGATGGCACCCACAATGAGTCAGATGTTCAACCATCAAAGGGGGGGGGGGGAAACGAACACGCAGACACCTGTCAAACTCATGTCCCAGATTTGTCAATGTGATATTGTTGTTTAGTTCTTTGGAGTTTTTTTTTTTTTGCCCGTCACCCGTCATGCTGATTCAATCCATGCCCGGTGGCACCAAGGCCTTGAAGCCCAAGGGTGGGGTAAAAGAGTATTCAAGAGGTCAAAAAAAACAGCAACCCCCCTTGGGAAGTAAGCAACGGCAACGTTTTTTTTTCAACAGAAGCAATTTTACAAACCATCTTCTTTCACAGGTTTTTTATTTGGTGAGATCTTTGAGGTGAGTTTACGAGTTTACGATTGCATCCCTTGAAAATTAACATGGAAAACGTAACGTAAAGAATCCACTCATTTCCATTTCGGAACATCATCTGAACCATCTACCTCCCATTATAGTGGTTTTTCCCGTGTTGCACTCCGGGATCAACTAACATAGCTGGCTGGAAAATGGAACCCGAAATGAGTCGATGTATTTCCTATTAAAAAATGGGGGATATTCCAGCTTCCAGCTATGTTAGTGTACCAAAGGGTCATTTTCCAGGTTTTTGAGGTGACCTGGCGAACTCAGTTGAGCCTGAGATCCACCTGAGGTTGTTGGAAAATGTGCGTTCCTTGCTTGATCAGATGGCAGCATCAGCACCTGCAGGAGCTAAGAATCAGAAGGCAGGGTGGAGTTGGTTTTCGGGAAAGGTTGTCGTAGAAAAACGAGGATTATTTTCCGGCCACAAAAGTTGGTTTTGAAAAAAAAACCATGGATCTGAAAATGGGGAAAGAGACATTTTGTGGAAAACAGCACGAGATGTGAATAATTAAAAGGACCAATTGAAGGGGGGTGGGTAAACATTTGTGCCAGAAGAAGTATGACCTTTCTGCATTTGAGTTTAGAGTTGGTCCTGTAAGGACAAGCTAAGCCCAGGTGCATCCAATTGCCATCCAAAAAAAGGTCTAACAATCTACAATTCAGAAGGTACAGAAAAGGAGAAGGACAACCAAGTCTGATTTGTTTGGTTCCAACTCCACTTTTCCGATTTTTTTTCTATGAGACTCAGTCCTGGGGTGAAGCTGAATTCACTTAGCAAACATGTTTCTTTTGGGAAAAACTCATCATAAATCGCAGAATGTGCACAAACCCAGCCGAATCTTAGACAGCGAAAACAAAACACTGAAGTTTGACAAGTAAGATATCTTGACATGTTTCCATGAAATAATCGGAGTAGGAGCTGAATGCACCCTCAACTGGGTGCTGACCTTCAATTCATATGTGTCAGCCCGTAACCTCAATCAATGGTTGGTTCAGATGGTATTCCCTGCTGAAGTAGTCCCCTTAATTCAGGTTTAGAAATGTATACGAATTTGACCATGCAAATATAGGGAATGGTCATCAATCATCAACCCAAAAGGTAGGGGTTCTAATATATCCATTATAAGGATTTCCTAAACATGGGAAACTTAGTGACCCATATCTGGAAGAGGTTTCCTACACTTCCACCCGCCCAGGACTTTTGGGCTCGGATGTATATCATGGCCCATGGTGGTCCATCGATCCCGTTCCTTGACGTTTTGGGTTGGTTTTTTTCGGGTGCCCCGAAAAGGTTGGGGACAGACCCAAAACATGGGAGAATTTTTGCTGAAGAGTTGGGCTGTAGAATTTTTGAGCAGTTGTAAATTTTTGTTACAAAGTTCCAGGTGTTTCGTATCCACTCCCATTTTTTTGGGTTGGGGGGGGTGAAAAAGTTGGGAAAAGGATGATTTTGAGCCCAAAAAATCATGTTTTGGGGGAGTAAAAGCTGAGACATATGCGTCACATTTTTGAAATTGTTTTGGCTCCCCCCAAAAAACACATTTCGTTTCCTTGCGTAGCATAAAAGTGATGGTTCCCGAACATCAAAGAGAGTGAGTTTTACCCTACCCCCATTTTGTGGTGGGGAGAAAAAACGCGTATATTTTTGGGTGCTTGGTTCCCATAGGTTTTCGTCAACGAGTCGAACCTGTCAACTGAGGATTGACCCATCCGACTGGCCAAGTCATGGTGGGGGGCCAGCGGCTGCAGGGGGAGGAAGATTTTGATGTGGAAAATCAGGTTTTAGGGGGGGGGGGGTTGGTTGGATTTTGCTATGAAGCAAACATACCAACACATCCATTTTTTCCTTTCAATGAGCTTTTTTTGGGATCGTTCTTTCTTGGGGGGGATAGTCGCAGGGATATAGCTATGCTGAGCATTTGCCAATGGTGAGTTGGTTCAGGTTAGTGGCTTACTATTCAAGGCACATTTGTTAGATAATCCTTTTATTGTAGGATTGCTCGGATAGGAATCATGATTACCAAGCAATTGACTGGACAGCATTAAATGCCTGGTGTTCAACATGCGTTTGTGAGTCATTCTGAAACTCTCCACAGTTGCCATTTCTAGTTGTTTTGTTAAAGAAGCAGAGAATTGGACGGATGAATGAATCTCTTGATTTTTTTCACATTTAGAAATATATAGCTTTTAGAGTTGGCAAAGAAAAAGCGGAACAGGTGGTACTTTTGGTCACAAAAAGGGGGATTGAACACCAACAAAATGAGGCTGATCTCATTCAACTTGATTTGTAGGTCAATCCTTTTGAGGTTTGGTTGGGAAGATGAGTCAATCCATCTGTCTATGATTCCTCTGAGTTTTGTAAGCTACTTCAACTATAGTTCTGTCAAGGTCAAGTCCACTTTTTGAGGGTGTTATTGTTACATTTATCAAACTTTCAGATCTTTTCTCAACGAAAAAAACATCTGGATTTACCGTGATCAACCTCCTCTCACCTTTCGATTCGAAAATCAGATTTCGGTTAAGCTTCTCCAAGGGGTGGGTTGGGACCCTACCACCACCTTGTGGGAAAAAAATCAGGTTATGTGGCTCCGGTGAAACAAAACGACATGCGTCCGGGGGAGCCCCAGTCCGATAAACGAAAAAAACACCACGTCACCAGATGGGCAGGTGGGTAGATGTTTTTCACTGGAAAAAAAAACGGAAGTTTTTTGAAAGCTTGTGACTTGGCAGTTTGGGATTCTGAAATTTTGAAAATTTGATGTCACTGTATAGTTGTTTCAAATTTCAAGGTGAACCGCATTGATATCCCATATTTTTTTTCTGAAACTTTTTTTTGATGGGGTTATTTGGGGAACATCATTTCATCCTTGGAGGAATTCTCCATCCCAAAAACACATTTGGGTATTTGGGTGTTTTTTTTTCCCAATCTTCACTTCACCCCGGGAAAATTGAAGGATACCAAAAATTTTCGAATCTTCCAAAAGCCGCGAAAATAGAAATATTTGTCCATCTTCACTCTTCCATAAGATACCCCCTGAAAAAGTTACCGAAACCCAATAGGAAAGGATTGTCTTCCAACCATCATTTTTCAGGGGACGAGCTGTTAAACAGGGATATACCGTATACCCGATAAATACCCACTATTAATAAGCTGTATATGTGGTTGATCATTAAGGGGCCCTAGGAATCATCTCTTGTTACACTTCGGGGCTGTATTTTTGCCAAATTGGATACCTCGGTGCCACCTGCCTTCGGTTTGAAACCGCTCCAGTTCCATTGGCCTTACGCATGTCCTGAGAGCGTTGACTCTGGCGATGGCAATGGGAAACTCGTCCGGTGGGTGAAATGACGAATTTATTTGAAGTCAATTCTCAATTTCAGTACTATGTCAATATCATAATCCATATCATATACAGATATATGATGTGATATGATTTGATGATATATGCTATATGTCAGATGTAGGTACTGAATCATATGTCAGGAATAGGCTCCCACTAGTAGCTTCAGCCATAGTGACACAGCGGCGGTTTTCTTCATTGGCGGCGCAAATTGCTGCGACGGCAACGGCGCAGTTTCGCGACCCTCCAAAAAGATGCACAGTTTCGCCACCCGTTGCAAAGTGCAGAAGTGGCACGCATGTTTTTTCAACTCAGACTTCGATCAATAGACAAAATCGACTAGGTGATGATTTCAATTATGTTTTTTATTGCAGACATGATAAATTTTTTGTGGCAAGACTAAACGGGTGATCCTGTTTATTCATGGAGGAATGATTGAATTTGACTTGCGCATATTTTTCAGATACGTGGGGTTGCAACCACCAACTAGACTCTTAGACCGAGGATACTTTAGAGCTCTTCCGGTTTGATTCAAGGTTTGATCTGCAAAGCCAGTTGCGACTGACTGATCCGCTAGAATTTCTGACTGATCCAATTTTTTTCTCACAAATATACAAATACAAATGTATATATCCCTCAGAAACTCATAGCATCTGCAAGATTTCCATGGGAAAAGAAACTGATGCAGTGTAAGGATTTGTTTTTTAGGGAATTTGAATTCCTGGGGTATACCGGGTATACACAATTTCAATACACCAAGATCAGAATCGCTACATATCTTGCAACTCACCTGGACCCTATCCCCCAAATCCCCCAAAAAATGATGGAAAAAATCATCAGATCATGTGTTGCTAGTAGTGTCATCTACGCAATCTCTATGACATCAAGTGGCCATCTCGGGGTCACCCCGGGGGCCACGGGTCCACGCTCCGTGCCAACCGGGGTGTGCGCTCCCTGTTTGGGAGCTCTTCAGGTTGGGCGGGGAAGGTGGGGTGTGGCATCAAGACCCAAGGGAAAAACAGATGATCAACTAGGTGGTGGTTTCCATTTTTTTGATTTTCACCTCTACTTGTGGAGATGATCCAATTTGACTAATATTTTTCAAATGGGTTGAAACCACCAACCAGTTAATAGTTACAGTGCCCTTTTTGCAGCCCAAAATGTTGCAATTTTGCACATTCGTTTGTTTGTTGCTCTAGCTTGGATTGATATGAAACAAATAAAATCAAACTTTTTGATAAAGATTTGGAAATCTTACGACCACGACATTTTTGAAATCCATGGCTGTCATCAGAAATCATCAAAGTTGCCATGATTTTTCTCAAAAAAAGCATCAGGGGTCAGTTTGATGATATTGTCCAGCAATCCACCATCCAAAAAAAGAAGGAGGTCACCTTCCAAAGTTTGTGAAAAGGTGAGGTTTGGTTACATTTGGATTTTCTGGGATGGCTTGCAGGCTAACGAAGGCGGCATCCAACCGCACAGCAGAAGGCGAGAGTCGAAAATCACTGGAGAGTCAAGATGGAGTTCACCAAAAATGCCTCAGGAATGCTTGAGTTTAGGAGATTTTAGTACTTAGCGATACTCTTTTTTTATCTTTTTTTTGGAGGTGCGTGCGAAGTTGGAAATTCACACCCACCCCCAAAGTCACCAGTCGAATCTTTTGGATGGTGGTTGAGTTGTTGCCAGAATCTGCACATCGTACTGATGTTATCATAGTTTTCCTTGGAAGTTTGGAAGTTTGTTCATCCCTTCCATAGAAAGACCCCTAAAAAACAATCTTTGCCAGGGTTTTTCACCTGAAGTTTGGGGTTCAAGTTTTGTGGATGAAACGAACATATGTGGGGGACATGGCACATCAGTTGCTACTAGGTATATCGGCCCAGGCTTTTAAAAAGGATCTATGATGGATCATTCCGCTCTCACAAGGAGAGGTAGTGTGACCCCTTTCAATAATGTGTTTTTTTGGGCTGAACAAGCAATGGAGAGAGAGCTTTTTTGGCAGAGTAGGAGGGATCATTTGAGATTTCATTATTTCCTTGCAAAAAATAGATCCCCTGAAAATCAATGGTTGGAAGATGAAATCTCCTTTTGAGATGGTCGTCCCTTTTTTAGGGACAGGCTGACCCGAAAAAATCCAGTTTGCACTCTGACCCTGGAAGACCTTCCGCAGCTGAATTCAGACTCAACTCATTACTTGAAAGCATGACAAGCTCTAAAAACAGACAAATGCAGAAGTCAAAGAAAATCAAGGTCAGTTGTTAGAAGTGGACATGTCACGTCATATCACTATTAGATTATTAGTACCAAGTAGGTGTATTTGACTACCTTAGCTGTTTTTTTAGATGTTTTTTTTTCCATTAAACGATGTTTATTTGAAACAGGTCCATGGTTACCTAAGGAGGCTATCCTATCACTCCATAGAGGATGAAACGGCCCGATTTGGCCATGGCATGTCAGCCGCCATCAGCTGTTTTTTTAGGTCAACTTTCAGAGGAACCAATAGGAACGCCCCAAAAGATCTGAGGAGTCTTACCTGTGAAGCTAGCAGCCAGGCATGAAACGAAACAGGAACTTCATTTATTATTTATTTTTTAACACACCCCCAAAAAACTTATATATCATGTACTTGTTTGGGGCTTAGCTTGTTGTTCTAGATATTCAACATGGAACGTAGTGGCGACTTTTTTTTCCCCCAAAGTATACATGATGCGAGAACCAAACCGAAAACCCCTTGGAAAATTCCCTGAAGACACGGGATTTTGCTTCAAATTTGTCCCATGGAGTTAGATCCATTGCTGGTCCATGCTGAAGCGGGTGAATTGGAACTCTTGAAAGGAGAGATTGAGAAGGTCAGGGATTGGTGATGGAAGTGACGAATTTGTTGATTGGAGTTTTTGTTCAAAGGATTTATATAAAGTTTTTGGGAGTTGGGTTGTGTTGATGTAAAATGGCATGTTTCCAAGAAAAGCAATAGGGGGAGGTTATGCTGTTATCGCTTTTTGGAGTGAAATATTCCGATGTGAAGCGGACGCAGATAGGAAGGGTCTATCACCGAACACGTCTGGCGCCGTTGGTTGATGAGATTCCGCAGTCCATCCCTTTCCAGAGTTGCATTTTGATATAAAAAGGTTCACGTCCATGTGCCAAGTTGTATTTTAACATATATCTATAATTAATTGTAAATAGATTATAGAACCAGATTATATGACATAATAAGTATATATAGATATAGTTATTGCCAAATCGGTCACCATGAAGAACAGATTACTGTATACAACCCGTCTTCCGAATGGATCAAGAGGGCTGTTGAGCTGGGAAAATGGCAATTCCCATCACCCAAAGGTCCATTTGTTCCAATCTTTTTTTAAACATATTTTGGAGCGTCTTGTGCCACAGGTGGCCTAGATTACCTCCTGTGTCTTTTAAACACTTCATTTGAAACTGGCAACTTATCACAAGAACCCCTTTGACAAAAAACTCCTTTCGTCATGCTAAATCACCTAAAACCTCCTTCTTTTTGTTAAAAAAAATGACGGGACTTTCCCATGGCCTGACACCATGAGACCCATTTTTTTGACCTGAAGCCGTCCAGCTGCGGTTGCCATTAACCACGCAGGCTGGTGAAGGATTGAAGAAGAGATTGAAGTTAAGAGATCCAGATCGCAGGACCTCGAGAGGGGGAGAGGTTGTCATCAGTTTTTTTCGACTCCGAGTCCCGGCCACGTGGGTGATACAAAAAGCAGTTGAAGTTGACCCGTTTCTTTAGAATCAACAAAATCGCTTTTAGCAGCACAAGGAGCACGATTTTGAAAGTGAAAGGTCCTTGACAAACTGGTAGATTTTCCTATTCCTTGTTCTTTTGTTGGGTTTAAGGACTGTATCCAATGTCAGCTGCTCACATTGGCCTGACTTGATGGTGTGAATATCGTGTGTGTGCAAGGACAGCCTTACATCGTGCCAGTGCTGCGGGACATGAGCAAGTGGTAGCGTATCTCATTGCACAGGGCGCTGCTGTTGATGTTGAGGACTCAATGAAAAGCTACTGTGTAGTTGACAGGTACCACACGTGCTATGGGATTCATGACTTAGCCTTCTCCAAAAATGCACTTGAAAGAAGAGTCTATCGAATCCTGAAAAAAACCAGCAAGATGTGGTACTTCCTACTGTTGATGGAAGAAATCCTGCACCACCTGGGATGTATGAAACCTTGTAAATAATGTGATATTTACCATATCAACTGGTGCAGGATTTCTTCCATCAACAGTACCTCAACATCACCACACTTCACTTCAGGATGACGAGTCCTGGACGCCTCTGCACAGTTCGGCAAGCCGCGGTAGCTCTGGTGTGGTAGCGGAGTTAGTGAAGGCTAGCTGTGATGTGGATGCAGCCACCAGCAGTGGTGCTACAGCCGTGCATTTTGCTGCTTCCAAAGGGCATGAGGATATTTTACAACAACTGGTGACTGCAGGTGGGGGATCGGAGAGATGGGTGGAGGTTATGTCAGGTTAGAGAAATGACTCAATAGCAAGGTGTCCTTTTTCGAACATATCGTGAAATTCTCATTTCACACCAACTTGCTCTTCCGTTTTACTCACGGGTGTTCTGATTTCATTGTGGTATCATTCATGTTAGGAATGGTGCTTTCACAGTTCATCCTCCAACTCGCTCACTGTCACCTTCACCTTTTACACACATTTCCAGGCAAAAAAAACATGATCACCAATTGATTCTGTTGATGGTTCAGAAATCCGGCTAACCAGTTGAGTTAGGTAGTTTTTTACCATTTATCTACAGGGTTTTCTATATCCCAGGTGGTGGTTGTTTGGGATTTCTCCCATCCACCGTTTCACCCAAGAAATCCAACCTTTTCACAATGACATCAATTAATTGGTGCATGGCTTTCCATGTTTCCACGGGGGACTTGCGAATAGGTGCCCAGGTGAATAGCAAGGATCGCAACAAAGGTGCGGGAGGGGGGTTCGTTTGTTGTGTGTCGTTTGTTGGGGTCGTTGTCGGACAGAGGCAGTGAGAGAGACATGGAAGAAAAGGGGTAATACAGTAATACAAGTTGTCGGGTCTTATATATATATATATATATACATACATATACATATACAACCCTAGTGTTTCATAGCTCACATTTCAAAAAAATATAGCACTGTACTTCAAAGACAACTTAGATGTTTGTTTTTCAAATGGTACCTTGGTAAGTTTTCATGGGAGATGTCAAACTTTGGGGATGCAAGGGCTTCGAATGCCTAGGGATTAAAGGGATTCTACAGCCTCATAGCCCTACCTTGAACCGGGCCCCTTCATCATCAATCACCATAAACCACCATCAATCATCAGCATCAACAAAACACACACACACACATCAAGAGTATACATCTACCCCCCTAGAAATAAGACATGACAATGGTCCAAACCAAACATGAATGAAGATGTGACATGTCCTATTGTTAATGGATCAGATGATTTTCCAGCTTGCCATGTGAGTTTCTTGGGGTATGCACCCTGGTGAGTATGGAGAGTTGGTGGATTGGTTACCAGGAACACCTCTACTGCGTGCAGCGGGCGCGGGTCGCTTTGGAGCCTTCAAGAGGTTGTTGGAAGCGCAGGTGCCCACGCTTGTTGTGACAAAAAGAGGGATGTTTAAACAAAGGAAAAGGTCGGCAATCTTGGGAATAGATGGAACAAATTATCTCTTTTTTAGTTGTTGTTGAAGTTTTGGTGCTTTGTTCTTTTGTTAAACAGCAATCTTTGTACGAAGAACCCTTGGTTTATTCGAGCTGTTTTTTTTCTCCAATCAAGGATATTGTACCCTTCGCAATATTGATTGATTCCAAACAGTCAAATTCATAGCTACCCCTTTTTTCCGCAAGCGATAGTCCTATTGTTGGATTATATCCCACTTTCCAGCAGTTGATATGGTGTCCCCATTGTTCGATCAATTGACCCTGGCAATGAGTGTAAAGGGAACAAGACACGGATGTCGGATGTCATAGGAGGTTTAGATTAAGTGGTTTGCAAGTGCAAAAAAATTGTAATAATCCTGCTACATTACATATGATCACACATGTAAAAACAAAAACATATAATATGTATATGCATATATATATATATACATATATAGAGGTGGAAAATCAAACTCAATTACAAACCATTTACGAACTTCCTTGGACAGACTAAATTGATGATGACCCCCCTGGCGACCGTGAAGCTCCAAAAGCTTGAGAGGCAGATGTGCTTTGCCGCGACCGTGCTGGAGAGTCGCTGGAAAGGAAGGAAGAGGACGAAAAACGTGGGGAACATTTTGCTTCACTACACCAGGGAAAATTTACATGGAACTTTAAAAATGATGGTTTGGAAGTTTGGAAAGATGATTTTCCTTCTTTGAAAAGGGGGTGATTTTAGGTTCTATGCATATCTTCCGGGGTGTATATTTTTGGAGGAGGATTGGAAGATTGGAAGTATTGAAAGGAGAGATTGAGAAGGTCAGGGATTGGTAGTGGTGGAACATGGATTTGTCACGGGTCATTACATTACCACGTTTTGGGGGGATCAAACTTGATGCAAATGTGTGGTAAGTTTGAGGGATTTCCCTTATGACAGTGCATTGTTTGGGTTGGCAATACAATGACCCCTGTTCATCCATCTATGGATGGTTGAATTTGTACTGTATCTCCTAAATCTTTCCAAGATGTGCGATACGTACATTTAGTAAGGGGGAGTATAAAGAGGCTCTACGGTGAGTCTTTGATTGGTATGTAGGAAATAGTATTAACCAACATTCTGTGCTTTTTGTTAGGCCCTACTCATGCAAAACCCCCAAGTTTTTCTGGTGGTTTTACAAAAAAAAGTTCCAAATCCAACCCAAGGAATGTCTATCACATCGCCATCAACAGTCAAAACCTGGAGATGTGCGAGCTGCTTTTTGAACGTCACTGGGCGTACTTGGTGGTGCGTCCCGTGTCCTGCTGAAAAGATAGGGCAGGCCGTATAGCTTGTGTATCCTAAGTATCACAAGGACTTATATAACATGTGTTTAATTTTTGGGAAATTCTAGAGACCCACCATAATAGTGGGACCCCCCTATTCCCATAGACTTTCCCATACCACTCCCACAAAAAATCCCTTTGAAGAGTGGGAAATTGTATGGGAAGCTTATGGGAAAGGGGTTCCCTGTAGAAATCTTCAACATGTTTCATCTGAGGTGATGAAGCAGAGCGTTTGATGATCCAGGAGAACGAGGAGGGCAAAACGGCAGCGCAGATGCTGTTGGATATGCAGCCCATGGAAGTGAGGGATAAGATCAAATCCATTTGGAAGGAGAAAAGAGGAGGGGATGAAAATCCTTCCTGCAAGTGAAAGTGAAAGTGAAATTCCTCCCAAAAAAACGGAGATGGAAGAAGAACATGTTCAATTTCCGAATGCCACCCTTATTCATGGTGAATTCTGATTGCCACAGTAGTGAATCAGAAGTGGTGTCATTACTGTGTATCGGAATCAGTTCTTTTGGACAGCAGCGAATATGTCAGACCCAGCCAGAGAAGAAAAAAAGGGCTTCGAGGAATGCTCGTGGCTTAGAAGCATGGTAGCTTTAGGGTTGTTGGAGTTTGACATGCTGAGAAGTCGAATCATAAACCAACATTGATTGGAAACACATATTCTTGATTTTGCATTAAGGGGCTTTCTTTTATTGCTAATCTTGCAGAAACTAATGGGGGTACCGGGGTACCGAGACAACATCCCTGCTGAATGTCAGCCATTTTCGCCAGGTTTGCTGCAAAATGGCCCTTTACAAGGCCAAGCTGATGACATCTGCTGCTAGTTGTGTGAGGGTCTTTATCATTCATGTGAAACATTTTTGCAGGAACAAAAATACAAGAAAATCCACAGGGTAGAATGACCTCCTTGTGTTTAGTTATATATATCTAAACACAAGATGTGTGTGTTCACCACCATGTTCAAACCCGTTGGTTTTTGTTGAGAGAAAAATATCCAAGGAACTCCTCCTTACTGTACCCCATGGGACAAATTTACCGGTCGCAGGCTGGTGCGCACTTCAACTACCAGTCGGCAGAGACACTACCGAGGCGGTGGGTGGCTCTTAACCAAAAACTTTTCCATCATGATGCTATATAGATTGAGTACTGGATGGCATGTACAGATATGTATATCTATATATATACAGGTACATACTTGTATGTATAAAGATATATATGTATATACACAATATACATTCAAATTATTACCTATATACACAAGCCGAACAGCCCTTTTGCTACTCCTCTTCCAAGAAAAAGGTCATGAAGTGCTTTGGTTCACCGTGCAACATTCTTAGTCCTTCGGAGGGGATAGCATGACATTAGTAGACATCCTACAAGAAATTCAACTAGCAGATTCTTCTAAAAGTAGACATAGTAAATCTTTTGCATAAGTGCAATTTAAAGACATTTGAAGCCACTGTACTGCAATGTAACTTCTATTCAGAATAGAAGCATGTAGATCAAACAAATGTCGACAAATCTTCATGTTATCCCTGTCCTACTAGTGATCAATCTATTCATTTTTGTCGTTGATCCCCAAACGAAACTTCGTCTTCAAGGCCCAATGGCATGAAATCCAAGTCCCTGGACTTTACGCAGTTGGGACAGGTCTGGAGAGAAAGGTGAAGTGAGTTGGTAAGAAAATGTGTTGTTGTTGTTGTTGTTGTTGTTGTTGTTGTTGTTGTTGTTGTTGTTGTTGTTGTTGTTGTTGTTGTTGTTGTTGTTGTTGTTGTTGGTTGTTGNAAATAGTGTTGTTGTTGTTGTTGTTGTTGTTGTTGTTGTTGTTGTTGTTGTTGTTGTTGTTGTTGTTGTTGTTGTTGTTGTTGTTGTTGTTGTTGTTGGGGGTACCATCATACTTCCAAAGATCTGACTTTGAGAGAAGCAATGAGAGGTTTTTGGTTGGTTTTTCAGGCGTTTTGGATGTAGTGACTCTGATGACATCTTGTCGTTTTGAAGAGTTGTAGTGGACCGAGATTTGCGAATGCCTTATTTTATTCACAGCGTTCGTGTTGCTATGTGTTGTTTTTCATTTGATGCACTGTACTTGTGAATCTCTGCCAGAAGTATTACCCCAAAATGAGAGTCTACCCATTTTGATCTTTTGATCATGTTTAATTCACGTAAACCATATCAGTTTGTTTTTTGCTGCGGATCATCTAGACTCAACTTTCCCCGTTTATTTTTGCTTCCCTCCATTTCAATCCTGGCACATATCATCATCCCCCACCTTGTGAATTTATGATAGTTTTTGTTTCTTCTCCGTAAAATGGGTGTGTCTCTGTTTATTTTTGGACGCTCCAAATCTTATTTTAGTCATAAGTTGATTCTTCTGGCAGATTTTTTCTATTGGAGTGCGGAAGCTCCAGCACTTTCGAATCCGATTTGCGAATCTCTGTGATTCCAAACAAATGCTGGGAATAGCAACCAGCAATCTATTACACATCACTTATTTCTATGTAGAAAAAAGGGATGATTTTAAGTGGATCAATGAAGCATCCCTATTTTTTACATCTATGTCGATAGTGATAGGATGTCATAGGGATACTATATTTTCTAGCAGTCGAGGTGCGTGCAGTTTCTCCCAAAAAACGTGCGACATATCCTCCAGCAGGCAGTACTTCACCTTGTTGTGCCTCCCTGTGTCTTTCTCTTTGTCAGGGGAGCCCATAGGGATGTGGAAAAGGTAGAAGGGTGAATGGGCGTGTTTTTTTTTGGGGATGAAGATTTTCAAGGCCATTTTCTTTCATGAAACTTGGGAGATTTTGTTCAAATAGATCTTGGCCAAGTCCAACTTCATGTAAAAGGTCTTAGGACTTTTTTGTTGTTTATGGTTGTTTATCCAACTTTGTGTAAGAGATGCGCATTTTTCAGAATATTTTAGTAATATCTTCCAATGCTTCCCCAAAACCCAATCCAAGCAAAAGCCTATCACAGAAGTCTCAGTTAAACCCAAAAACGACCTGAAAGACCTGAAAGACACTTTTTTAGATACACCCGTATCCCCCTTGCCGTGGGGGACTCAACGGGTGCATTCCATGGATGAAATCACCAATGGAAGGAACCATGTTGACTTCAGTCAGTGCAGGCCTCATCAGTGCTCACCTTCCAGTTGCACTTTCAATTGGGCCTAGGCAAACTGGGGGGTTTTGTTAAGGGATGTGTGAACTGTCATATAGTGATTTTCCTTTGAAGATCTCTTTTAAGATCCAAATCTCCTAACAAAATTTTGGAAGCCCCCCTTTAGTAGGGAAGATGTTCGGCAGCCATTGTTTTTAGTAGGAAAAAAGATGTTCAGCTGCCGTCATGGACTCAACAAATGCACCATTTTGTCACATCCACGGGTCTAAAAGCTCCCGGCAATGCAGGCTGCAATGACTGTTAGACCATGAAAAAATTAACTAAAAGAGGTGGCTTCGACAAGTTTTGACACTTAAAATAGTATCTTCAAGACTTGTTAGGTTTTTTTGCCACTGAAATTAGGAATCAGCTTTCTACATGTGTTTCCTGCTCACGCTCATGCCCCAAATGTTTGACCCTCCGGCCGTTTTTTGGCTTCCCACAAAACCTCAAGAAAGGGCAGCTCTGATTCTCGGCAGCTCTGATTTTAATTCTTGCAGGAATTTTTGTTTCCTCACATTTTTTTTGTTGAAAACCCATTGTTCAAAGCTCAGCTATTTTTTTTGCAAATCCTTTTGGATGAGACAGCCCAATCAATGAATCAACTCAACTCAACACCTTGTAGGTGCTTGGATCTTGGCATCCGCATCTTTGATTCCCTTCTACTTGGCGTCACTTAGACGTTTGTTTGTTTTAAAAACTGAATGTTCCACCTTTCAGGTGGCGAAAAAAGATTTTGGGGCTGGAATTTTCAGGAGCAAAGTGGTTGGATATTCGGGAAACAGCTATTATATAGTGATGTTGGGAGGAGGGTTTTGAAGAGGAGCGATTGGGGATACATGGTTGAACAGCTATTTTGGTTGAGCCGTTGATTTTTGTTTCTGCAAAAAATCACGGATAGGTAATTTGTTTTTTCTTTTGTTGTTGTGTTCTCCCAGATTCTTGCGGATTTTTCAAAGTTTTCTGTGATTCTGTTTCTTACTCCCCCGAAAACCAACGGACGTCCCCTGAAAATCAATGGTTGGAAGATGTACACCCCGGAAGATTAACATGGAACCAGAGAATACACCCCTGGAATAGGAAAATCATCTTCCAAACCATCATTTTCAGGTTCTATGTTAATCTTCCGGGGTGTATTTCCTGTTGAAATGGTCCCTTTTTAGGTGACGAATTCGTTCGTTTTCCAGGGCATAAATGGTTGAACAGTTCAGGTCCAAACAAGGTGCCTGCCTTAAACAGCCAGGCTGGTGACTCATAGAGTTGTTGATGAAGCTTGGTGGTTTAGGGCTTCTTTATACTTTACTATATGTATTTGCATGGAGAATTTAATAGATGAAAGTTATATAATTATATGTATAGATAGTATAGATGATTATATACATAGTTATATTGATAATCATGTACATTATAGATCTAGATTCTAGAGATAGATACATATATACATATGAATATATGTACCTTTATATTTATATTTATATTTAGATATCCAAACATTTACACATAAGAGAGTGTTTTGGAATCTGACCTCAACACCTGTTTGTTTTCCCCCAACAAAAACCGAGGTGTCGCAGCGAGCAACATGCTTTGGAATATCGCTTGGATCGCACCTGGCCAGGCTTAAGCAAGTTCCTGTTGGGCACTCAGGGCAGCTGCCAGGAACCCGGTTGAGTTATCAACATGGAAAAGTTGAAAAATCGTGTGTTTTTGTGTGTTTTTTGGAAGGATTCCTAGACTTTCCAGGGGGTCCAATTTTGAGGTTCCATGTTAGTTTTTTGCAGGGGTGTAGAAAAAGCATGATGACATGGAATACTGTTGCAAAAACCATGCTTTGAGTAGTCTATCTCATAATGTATTTCAAGTTTTTGCTGTTGCTGCCTGCAAAATCATTCGGAAGAGTTCTTACCCCCGTTTAGAAGCAACTGGGTTGAACTGAAGAGATTAACAACATTGCTTGCAAACCTTTCCTTTCCCTTTATATTTTGAAAAGGAATGAGACAATCTGGATATTGAAGAGATCAACAATCTGGAATGAAGGTTTGCATGAAACTCTGGGTAGATGATATTCGGAGTCGGGAACTTGATACCAGAGCCGAGCCTAATAACGGTATGTATAGGTCATTCTTGTAAACAAAACCCATTAAGGCTCACTGATTTTTCACTTCGAAATTTACTTTTGCAGAGTGGTATCTCAGTTTTTGTTGGATTTTCTCATTTTCACCAGGCGATTTGCCAGAAAAAAAGTTCGCTAAAAACGTATGCGTTGTTTCAAGAGCACTTTGGGCTCAGTAGTTCGTGACGTGAACCAAAAACGGCACACGGGGGCAGCTGTGGCGGCCAGGGAGGCATGGGTTTGGATGGGATGCGTCAAACTAACATCCCACCTTGGGAAATCTTGGGAAAAGGAAATAATAATCTTCAGAAGTGTTTTGGGAAGGGGCTATGATAGTTCCCAGGAGTGTATCTATCATAGCTTTTGAAAGTCAATGGTTGGAACGATGAAATTTTCCTTTTGAAATGTTGAATCCTCTTCAGAGGACATGTCAATTTTTTGGGGTGTAACAAGAGCCCTGCCCACCCCCCAAACCCTCCACATTGCTGCTCTCCAAAAACAGTGGTGAGTCAATGATGATTTTCTGGAGGCAAAAGGGGGGAGAAGTATCCATGCTGTTTTTTTTGTTTTGTTTTCAGGGTGTTTCTGAAAGGTAGGGACAACTTTATGAAAAAGATGCTTGAAAATCTTAGCTGCCACGTAGACAGGGCTATAGGGTTACCCCCCTTCTTATGAGAAATGGTTGGGTAACCCTATAACCCTGATAACCCTGTCTATGCAGCTGAGAAATGGTTGATTTTAGTAGGAAACTTCTTGGAGTTTATGACCCATCTCAGCTGCGTGCATCATCACATAAACATCAATGAACAGCCAAGCTGATAGGTTTCAGCATGATTGCCAATGACAAATTATATCAACAACAGTTTGGTCACATTGCTAGCATATGTTGTGTTTTTTTAGGGTACATCCCAAAAAATTAACAAACAGATACCCAGAACTGCATTTATTTGAATTATTATTGAATCTGGAGTTGCCTTTTTTCAAGCCATCATTTCGGGTATCCAGCCGTTAGTTTCCTGGAAGTTTCCACCGCCAGGTCGTGACAATGGGCTCTCAGGGTGCTTCCCCTCAGATCCTTGGCACGGTGAAGTTTTTTATTGGAGTTTTTGGTGTTTTTGGGATGTTTTGCGGGGTGGTTTCATTTATGATCTAGAGTATCTTTATATATGATAATTATATACTTTCAGTATATGTGTATATATATATATACGTATACATTATATATATACATATTTTCTAATTGCCGAGAATTACTTGTAAAAATATTGCAGTAATCATCTTAAACCACCAGTAGATGTTTTGCTAATCTATCCTATCAGATCTAAGGAGCACCGGTACGATGCGGAAGAGCTACAGCAGTGGAACGCTGCAAAAATCCGGGCAGGTCGACCGGAGAGCCGGTGCGGGTAGGTAGGGCAAACAAGGATCCTCCCTTTGGGATTCAAGGATGTGATCTTTTTGTGTTTGGGAAACGAAATTATGAAAGGTAGAGGTCAAACATTTTTTAAAAACATTTTTGGGACATTCATTTTTCAAAGCAACTTTTAACTTTCAATTTCGAGTTGAATTACGCGGACGGCCACACGGATCTATAGTTAGAATCACACACTTTTGCAGCTTCGGAGGTATACAGTTTACAGGTTAACAACGGCTTTACTCCACGTGAAAAGCTGACAATATGAGTAAGATGATCTTGACCAGCCCCGGACGAGGCAACGATCACCAGCCCCATGGCGGCGGTGATGCTCTTAGTCATGGGCAGGTGTTGAATGTTGTGTGGTTGCTACGGAGTTCCCACTGTTGTATTTTCACATACACCCCCTGAAAACTAACATGACAATAGAACATCACCATTTTTGAAAGGAGATACAGTTGAGATACATCTTCAAATGGTCGTTTTTCCATTGTCATGTGAGTTTTCCGGGGTGTACATTCCATCATTCAGAAGTGCAATGCCCCATTTTCTAAAAATCTGAGGACCATGAGATGCCCAAGCTGCCGAAGTATTTGAACGTCACGAACCTTACCAAGTTCAGGTGATGGCCCGTCGAGCTGCAGACAGCGGATGATATGAAAACATCAAGTAAGTTCCCACAGGATCCGTGTATGAAATATTTACCTACATCTGGTTGATCTTTATGGTAAATGGAGGTAAACAATATGTACCATACATGGATCGTATGGTGCTGAGAAAGTGTGTCACTGGCCATTAAAAAAGACTTGAAGCTGCACGGTAATCTTGGAGTGTCAATCCTTACCTTCCAACATATGAAATTGACGAGTGGAAACCACGACAGGAAATTGCCTCCAAGCACGGGCAACCTGCATGGTTGGCTTGCCGAGGACACCAGCTGGCCAGCTGAAATGAGTGGATGTACCAAACCTACACGCTGATAGGTTAGGCAACCTTTCATATTTGATATTTCAGTACCCATGGGATCCATGTATGGAATATTTACCTACATGAATGGTTGATTTTTGTATATCTTGTGGTAAATGTAGGGAAATGCCTGGATCCTATGGGGTACCAGTTGATGCAATGTTGAACCTTCCGTTGGCCGTTGACTCATGGTCCCAGGACTACAGTCAGATCAACTGGCCTTTGCCAAAGATGTTTGGGAAGGAGAAGTATGGCTATAGCAACTGGGCAGCAGCGAAGGAAAGTGACATGGAAAGTTGGATGTGGGGTCCCGAAAGGGGGCGACTGAATGACCTGGATGTTGAATCTTCTAAGAACAGCAATTCAAGTAGCTGTTCAACTGGCAATAAGATTTTGGGTACCTTCAAAAAACACGTGTTGTTTGTTTGTTAAATTCACTTCAATCGAGGCAACACAAAATGCTCAAAATTGATATCTTAGATGGTTTATTTGAGGCAAAATAAACCAATGCTATTGGTCATCCCAACTGATTGGGCCCTTTCTGACCAACCTTCCATGAGGTCGCGTGATTTTTTTTGCCGCATCTAATGTGACATTTGGAACCTTAACTAATAAAAGGTCGTTTATCCACATCTTCGGTAAAATTTTCAGGGTGAGATTTTGAATCGGCGAATTCTTGAGGTTTGTTGAGTTAAACACAACCAACTCGAAGATTTCTTTCATGGCAAGAGAGGTTTACCTCGTTTTTTTTTGATGCGAACCTCATTTGATTGGAAACTATTCTCCAAGTCGTCAACTGATGTCAGTAGCAATGATAACCCCCTTGGAAGTTTAACATTTGGCCCCTGAAAATTTGCCGGGCTCCAAGAGGAAAGAATGGAATCGGCTTCCAGCCTCATCCAGTTTTCAGGGGCGAGCTGTGAAACTTCAGGGATATACCTGATAAATACCCACAAATAGAAGCTGCATATGGGGTTTTTATTATATTAAGGGGCCCCCACTGCCAAGGGTACCCCCCACCATTTTACCCTATGAATCATCCCTCTCTCAACTGAGCCAAGTTTCGAGTTTCCGTTATTGGAACGTTTGAGGCATGATTGACATCGACGATCCTCGATACATCAAGGCTCCGTTGGGTTGGCAGGTGAAGGGTGACGGTAAGGCCGGTGACCCCGCGATTTGAAACATGTCTCCTCTCCAATCAGGAAGGGTTGGGAAGAATTTGAGTTTTCATTTGCATTTTGTTCCACAGCAGATGCCCTAAGTCTAACTAACATATCTTTCATCCCAAATGGTATTTGGGGAAGTCACCCCTTTCCGGCTGGGCTTCGTGTTGGTGGGATATGTTTCTCCGAGGCAACGGTCCCGACCAACACATTTCCAGTGGTGACCTGGTGTTTTTTTTTCAGGAATCACTTGTGAGACAAAACCGTCAAAAGATGCTGGGATTTCTCCAAATCGAAGCCGGGAAGACTGGATTTTTTTTTTGGGCCTGGAAAAAAAACACCCCTGGTGCTTTCCAACATCCAACCATCACATCGGCATTCGTGGAATTTCACTGGAAGGAATGCGCCCAGATGTCGCAAAAGCTCATCCGGTTGCATTATGACCAGCAGATCATTGACTACACGCCCGGGAAACCCAACAAAACCGAATGAAAAGCGAAACCACGAACTGTTGTTGTTGTTGTTGTTGTTGTTGTTGCTGTTGCGGTTATTTCTTTTCCACCGTAACTTCTTGTGTAACGCAAGTGGCTGTTGATTGTGCGGTCCAAACACCCAGAAAAAAAAGACCGCACGCAGGGGAAGGTCAATGCCTGACTAAACACTTCCTTACTCGCTGGCTGCTTCATCGACCGAATTTTTTCAGCCTGGTGTACATCTACATTCAAATTGTATCCAGTTGTATGGGTGTTTCCAAAAATAGTGGGACCCCAAAATGGATGGTTTATAATGGAAAACCCTATTAAAATGGATGATTTAGGGTACCCCTATTTTCGGAAACAGCCATATATAGATTTCTTTTGTAACAAGTCGAGGATGACTGGCTACCCCGCACCTTTAGTCGGCCGTTTAGGCGTTGAGGTCTTCAACTTGGGGTTTTCCAACAGCGACCAAGTCGTAAGTCAAAGTTGGATGTATTGTGCGGGAGCAAAATTTTGGTGATGTATATAAGTACCTTGAGAATTTGAATTCCCGTGAATGGGCTCTTAAATGTGAAAAATGCCTCAAGTATTTGGGAACAAAATCCTCAAGCGAAAACCAGACCTGTCCAGAAATAATGTGGAGACAGGTTTTTTTTTTCAACCTGTCTCCGGTGTTTTCCACCTCTTGTTTCCCATGACAAAATTTTGAGCTCCCAGGTGGCGAAATACCTACAAGGGTTTGCTGACAGCGGAACATCGTTTGGCCACATTACCTGAAAACAAATGTCCGCAGAAGACCCAAGATATGATGAAGAAGCAGGCCGGAATGGGCTGGGGGAATTAGGTGTGGGAAGGCCACCAAAAGATGAATCAGAAAGAAGTGTAGAAAATTGATGCAACAATTGGTGCAGTTTGACGACCTATTTAAGTCAAGTGTCAAAAAAAGGTGTGAAGTGAAACAAAATTAGTGTTGTATAATAGTCTTTTGTCATTTCTATATTTAAAAAATCTCAGATAAGAATTTCAGAAAACCATATCAGATACATCTCTCTAGGTATCACCCGCTTTTTTTTTTTCGAAAAAACTCACGACAAAAAGTCGCCACGACTTTTTGACCTTTAACAAAAACTGATCTATGGAGGTTGATGCCTGCATGAAACAACTCCTAGAACTTCAGCAACAGAAGGACCGGGGATGTCGTTGAATTGGTGAGAAACAACTTGGAAGGTTGGAGCACTTTTTTGAGCTAGAAGTGGTTGCAGAATTTGGGGAGTTGGAAATACCCAGATTTTTGAGGTATGTCAGTGATAATTATAGTGTGGTATTTTAATGAAAGTGGCATGTGAATGATGTGCATCGTTTCCTCTTCATAAAGTCACAAGTTCGAGGTTTAGTGATTTCATTTTTTGAATAACTACAAACAAGTTCCTCTCTAACATTGGCACTTTTGTTTCCACATGCAGTCAAGTAATGTTTTAAATATGCAATGCAATACAGTGCGGGTTTACAATGTCCCTCCCCCCTCAATCTTCTGTTCCCTTTGAGGCGTGATTATGGATTCTCCTAAGCGCCAATGCAACAAAACCAGGACATGTATGAACAGCAGATCAAAGAGATTTACGAAAGATGCGACTCAATCAAGGCAACCATTAAGAAGGCCGGAGTGGCTGGGAGTGGCTATCGTGGCGAATGTTCAAACCATTTTGGATACCAAAAGTTGGAGGATCTTGCTGAGAAAATAGGCATATATGCATACAAGTCAATGCCGTTTTTTTTTTAAAGGAAGATGTGAGAACACAAAATCCCTACAGAAAACATTGTTTGTCAGGGATGGCACTTTTCTCAACCTTTGGTCATTGGTATATAAGGTGGTATAGATGGGTATCGGCATAGGTATCCAAAACCATGTCCGGCATTCATCAGCAGCGAGTTTGCAGGAAAACGACTTGGAAGATTTGCGCAAGACGATGGAGAAGCAAACCAAGGATTGTCGGATGGCTACCAAAAAGCTCAGCTTCGAAGTATGGTTTTCCAGCGGCTTCCGCGAAAAAAACACGTCTAAATGGTGGATCTATTAGGAGTTTTTTCAGGGATCCATAAGGTTTTTTTCACAAAAGTTGTATCTCCATCAACCGGAGTGTAGAGTCTTGCTGGTTTTGTATGTATACAACAAACCTGTGTCCAATTGTCGATTCGAAAAAGGACCATATGCTTTGGATGTGAAATGGAAACGCATCCCAGACACGACACGTTTTTTTTTTTGGCCCAATGAACACTTTCCTTCAGCTGCCTACACAGCTTTTCCAAAGGACTTGGATGCGCGACCTTCTAAGTTATATCTTTGCACAATTTTGGTATATCATGGGGTGGATTGTTTGACAGATTTCGTACCAGTGAATGTAGAAAGGGACGACTCATCAATGCTTAATAACTTTGAAATTCAAGATAACGAACAGCAAAGTACAGCTACTCGTACACCTCTCACAAAGAATCCGCAAGAGATGAGACAAATCGACGATTTGTTGTGGATTTCATTCTGGCAGTGATTAGCAGCATCCCGATCAGCATTGGAACAACTTATTCAGGGATGGTTGCCAACCATGTCTGGGGAAATTTCGGTTGATTTTTGTGAGTGGTTTGACTTGGTGATTTGGATCCCAATTTTTCTTCCCATTTACTGTAACGGGGAAAGCATATCCGACCCTCCAAAAGGGGTTTCACCCCACCATGGCTTGTGGCACCAGGAGAAGATCTCCAGTGATTCACCCTTTTGGAAAGCCAAGTTCAACATTCGTTCGGTGAATGCACCGCCGAGGCATGGGCCGTGGGCGAATGGATGAATGGAATGATATTATGTGGAAACTATAGGAAGTTAGTAGAAAGATGACGCAAGGATGGGCAAGGACCGTTGTAATAGTGCATTTGAAAAAGTAAACTTAAGACTTAAGAGTACAATTTGACCGTCCACCTGTTTTTTTCTGCATATATGACACCTCCAAAACTGTCACCTGCACTTTTCGGCATTGAAACTCCATATTTTTTTAAAAGCCACTTCTGATTTTTCAGACACCTTGGCCAAAGATATATTTTTTAGCTGGATGGTGGTTTGAAACATATTTTTAAAAAAATTACCCTTACCCTGGGGAAAACGATCCAGTTTGAGTTTGCGCATAATTTTTCAGATATATAGCTTGGTTGAAACCAGCAACTACTAGTAGTGGATGGGTGTCACCTTCCCCCCAAAAAAGGGGGTACGGACGGGCCCCGACCGATGAAAAGAGTCGAGTCGAGTCACAAGCGTTTTTTCCCGCGAAAATTCAGGTCCAGCTCCTTGAGCTTTGATTGAGGCTTCTCGGGGGGGTTGGGGGTTGGGGGTTTGATGTTTGATGGGAATCCCAGTCTTGGGCCCAAAGGTAAGGGTTCATCTTGTAAGGTGATAACTGCTCTTGGGAGAGGATTATGATGTTAGTTTCCAATAACAATTTATTATGGCAATCATTTTTGTAAGAGCTTTAAAACATGTCTTGAGGGGTGTGAGTTAGACATGTTAGATTATATGATCATATAAGGTTTTATCGTCACACGTTACAAGAACAACAGGATTGGAAGCCTTCCCGCGATTACAACGAGAAATTTTCCGGTGAAAAAAAACACATCCGATTTAGAGCCGCTGTGATGGAGTCCTGGATGTCGTCCCGACCAACCTATGCAAAATGGACATGATATAACTGGAGACTCTTTACAGCATAGGATTTTCTTGCCATGCCATATCTTCTTGCTCTAAAAAAAACACAAGTTAGGTTTTTCAGGGTTTTCCCATCCCCATCGCGGGTTTTTGTTCGTTCAGCAGGTTTTTTTTTGAGAACTTTCACCATTGAGAGACCAAGCCCTTTGCGAGCTTTGCAACTGCCTGAGCGTCGGGAGTTATCAAACTCCAAGTTGAAACACTGCCGCACAGGTCTTGCTGGGAAGCAACGGGGTCGGAAGAGCTGAAAAAAATCATAGCAAATTCAACAGTTGCTCCGAGTTGCTGGTGATTTTTTTGCCACCAAAAATGGGTTGTTGCAACAAAACCCCCCCTGCTTCTCTTCAGAGTCGGGTTGTATCAGTGCATCATCCTGCTCTTGTTTTCGCTTCAGAGTCTCACTGGCTTCGAGGGGTTTAGCAGCACGATGTAACATTTGCAGCCTGCAGGCCTGAGCAAATTGAATCATTCCAGAATTCTAGAGACCAAAAAAGGCTCCATTTTCCGGACCATTTCAACCAAAGATCCTCACATTTATTTACATTTGCAAATGGTTCAAAAAAATATGTCCCCACTAAAACTGAATGAATTTCTTGGCCTTGAATAAAACAATTTCCCCAAGAATGAATTGAATCTACAGCATGCTGCCGGGTGCCTCTCTTTCACGTTTCACCTTCACGGTCCATTGGTAGGGTTTCCGCTGTGAGCGGCCGAAGGTCGCTTTTCATGGCACCGGGTTTTCCTGAAACATTGGGAAACAAAAGGAGTCTTCAATGGGGGGGGGTGCCTGGGGAATGATGTAATTTTAGAGAATGGCGTTCTTAAGGTGGAGAAGGTGTGAAGAGTAAAGTTATTTTATATTTGATATGTTTGATTAGTATGCAGTGTACGATATTTACCTTACCTCTATATGAACATACCTTTTCTTCCCTCAGATTGTATTGGTGATGTGGTTGTCTGATTCTGCTTGGCGTCAGCTTAGTGTCAACCAAGAAGGCAGAATCGGTGCTGAAGTCTTGAAACTGACCCACAAACTCGGCAGGTTGGGGGCAAACACAGGTCTTTTGAAGGTGTTGGCAGAGATAATTTTGAACATCAGTTGGCACAGCTCGTTTCAAAAAGCTTTCTCTTAGTTTCAATGGGCTCTTCTTGCAAAAAAACGAATTTACATGTGAGTTTTGATAGATTTACAGTAAGTTATATATATATATATATACCAAACGAAACAAATGGAAGAAAATCCCTTGGCTTCCTTCACCCAAAACTTTGAGGTTCTTCGTTGCGGCAGCGGTGGGCATGTGCTTTGGAGGGCCAGGGAATCTCAGAATACTATGGTGATGATCACGTAGAGTCACCATGGTGAAGGGAGGGAATTTTCTGATGACACAGGCCTCTTGTACATGGAATAGATGTATCAAAAGGATGTTTGATGGATGTTTGTTGTTCAGCCGCTTGGTGTATGTTTCTCTTGGTCTAAAATTGTTGAATGATCCATACCAAAAGCGAGCACAAAAAAAAGATCTGAGTTTAGTAGGAACACCGGGACCCATGGACGCCCACATGGGTCCTTTAAGATTGCTAAAGGGACCTTGCCACCCAATGGTAGAAAGCACTGAAGGCTTTTAAAGAAGTGAACATTTTCATGATCTCAAGATTTTTTCGGAATGAAAAAGAAATTGGGATGTTGCATGGAATCAAAATTTTGAAGCGTTAGGAGTTGGCATCATGTGTCCAGGTTGAACTATTGCTACTATGCATGGCCTTCCTATTCCTTAGATGGTCTCAGGACTGTTTTGTCTGATTTGATGTTGGATTGGGGGGGGAGTGCCTGTGGGAGAAAAGGAAATATAAACATAAGGTTGACTGTGAAGATGCGTGAATGATGGCAAGTGATATTTTTTCTTTTTTATTTGTTTTGCTTATGTACTCAGCTTATTCTCATCAGAGAATCATCCAATTCGATTGATGTATGCATGTCAACTGCATGCATCACCCCAAAAACGTCACATAACACAATAGCAGTCACAACCACTAGTCACTAGGACTTTATATAAATAAAGAAATCTTGATGAGTATTGGGGAGCTGGTTCTCCAGCCATTCTGTTTACCACTTTTGGACCATGGTTTTCAGAGTCGGATTTTCCCGGCAATTTCGAGTCATCAGGTGATTCCTTGTGGCGTTTTCCCTTCTCAATAAATCACAAGTTCAGGTGGAATAGGACGGATATTGATAAAGGAAGCCGTTTTGCCTTGGAGAAGTATGATTTTACGCTATGATAGGAGAAAGGGCAGTTCCAGGTTTTTGGGGGTGGATGGCTGATGTGAATTTTTTCAGAGGTCGTTTTGTAGACTTTTACACAAACTTAGCATCTGCATGTAGACATAGTGACATACCCAAAGAATGGCTGGATTTCATTTGGAACCCAACGGACCCAAAGCATCACGACAGTCATGTTGAACTTCAAGGGTGGACCTGGCCCGACATGGTCCCAAACAAATGACTGGAAACCTTCACGGTTGAATTGTGAAGCTTTAACTTGCGGGCAAGTTGTGTGTGTTGGTGTCAGGAATGCACCTGGTAGTGAATGCATAAGATTGAGTTTTATCTATTTGGTCAGGTGGAATCCACCCAAAAGTTAGATCATAGATGAACATTCTCCTTATTTCAGAGGGTTTTTCCTTGAAATAGATGGATATGTCATTCGAGGAGATGTAATTTGCACCTCACAAGTTGATGGCTAAGGTTTGTGCTGAAACCTACCCCCTAGGAATCCCCATATTACCCCAAAGGAAATTTATCACTTGGAGATTTAAACTAAAAGCAACCCCAATCACTAAACAAGTCATGTATAGATTGAACATTTTGCCCTTACCAACCTCCACAACAAGTCCGCGAGGGGCCGGCCCTCCAGCAACGTTTTTGAAAACAACGAGGGTTCGTTTCAGGACCTACTCCGAATTGGATGCAACGGTGCGATGCCCCCTTTTTTAAAGGTTGCAAAGCCTTGCGAAAACCACAAGGGACTGGTGTAAAGATGAGAGGTTTGCTGTCCAGGATGATTGTGTACTGCTAATTAAAAAAACCTTCAGGAGTTTTTGATTCGAAGATCGGATTTTTTCCGTGCACAAGTGCGTGTCCTCATTTTGCTATCATGAAACCTTTTCTTTGATTTTTCCACCAAAAAAAACACAAAACTGCTGTCCAAGAAATGACACCTGAACAGCTCACTGTAGCTTTTACGGAGGAAACCTCGCTTGGGTTTCGGTTCTTGCATCGCTCACAGCATGACCACTTGGATCAAGCAGCTTCATCAGCTTCATCGATCACGCTGCGAAGTTGCATGCAGAATTCTCCACCTTTTCCAAGTTGAAACTGAAAGAGAAACAGAGTCTTTTTGCACATATGCAAAGGATATATCTATAATTCTATGATATTCTATATATACACCTATATGTATACATACACCAATATCACTTATATACAGTGAACAATTGATTGTATATTTAGTTTAGTGGTAATCTGTTGATTTAGTGTAAACGGGGGAGGCAACTTGATGGTTCTGAGCTTCAACTATGACTCTATCAGAGCCCTTTCCTGTTGTAGAATTATTCAGTCGGAAACAGCCTATACTGAGCGCTGTGGCGTTCAACAACAACATGAGGTGCAGAATTTCGGAGGTTAAAAAATAGCTGGTGAAACAGATGTGGTAGTGAGATGATATGAAGATGGTGGTTTCTTGGATTTTTTATTTTTGTTTTGGAGTGCTTCATACATTCAAGATGGACAGTGACAGTCCCTTTGTAGATACTTTTTTCAGCATGTAGATGAGTCTGGATGGCAATTGACACTCATCACACCGCCTTCAATGCCGACAAAGATCGTTGCAGTTATGTTGAATCACCATAAATTCCACGGAAAAGTAATCAGAATTCATATATGAAATCATCTACGAAATCGATCAAAATCGTTGATATCAATGTATGATACATTGTACATGCATATAAGAAACATCACCAACTTCAGGCAAGCGTAGAATCACCAGCATATTTTTTTCTATAGGCAAAAAATAGCATTGCTTCATTTTCTTTCAGTGAAAATCCGGAAGGCTGTTCCAGATCCTGGCGTTGGGAAACCCATCCGGAAACGGGCTGGTGGAATTCAAACTGGGATTCCCGGACCCGAGAAATGGAAAGTTTACCCCTGGAAAACTACCAGGGAAGCCAGAATGGTGGTTTGGAAGATGATGTATGATCTACATATGATATATACGTACATATATGTATACGTATATGATATATATATACATATTTATACATATATTGTGTGACATCCTCTGATATACCTTCTCATTTGATTTTGATGGTGATTTTCAGGTTCCATTTTGTTAATTTTCAAAGGGAGTAATCTATGGGGTGATTCAATTGGTGTGGGGAGATGGGGCCAGGTCTCACGGGTGTGGCGATTTTCATCCAAACACTTGTAGCAGGTACATGCTGAAACGCAGGTCGTACATCCATTCTTCCATGTTTTTTTTTGGTTCCAGTGATGGTGAAGGATTTTCACTGGAAAGTGCCTTTTTTCCTACCCTCCCTGAAACTAACATAGCACCTGAAAATGGATGGTTGGAATACTAGTTTCCTTTTGGGATGGCCTATTTTCAAGGGCTATGTTAGTTTCAGGGAGTGTAATTGTATTGGGGAATAGACCTTCGATTCAGGAGCTTGATGTATTTGCCAGGGTGAAAGAAATTGTACGATTTGATGACCAATGAGGGACCCTGTCTTGACAGGAAGGAAAACGCAGGAGCTTCATTAAGATGGGCAACGGAGTGGTTTTTATGATTTGGGAAACCGGTGGACAAGTTTTCAAAAAGCCTCAGGAGGTTTTCTAAGATTCATTGAGCTCATCCATAAGAAGATGGCTTCAAGACTTTATGATCATTAGAAGTGTATGAAATCTTGCCATTCCACCACCTCCAAGTGTATGTTTGGTATAGGGTCCTCGACATACGAGAGAGACATCTCAACTTCACTACAATTACTTCAAAGCGCTTAAAAAGCACCTCAGTGACATTAAATTTGGGCAAGAAAACCAACTACAACTGCAACTCCCCAATTTGGGAACAACTTCACTGTCTAGTATACATCATACAAACATTAACATACATCACAAAAAAAACCCACCTGGCAAAAATGATCAAATTTGATGATCATATTTTTCAAATGGGTTGGTTCAACCACCAACTATAGATAATATGAACCGGCGAAGTGGACTAACCAAGACCTTCCCCCCCGAAGCCACTCAAGGCTCCTTGTGTTCCGCCAGCTTCATGGTGCTGTCACCTCGGATCGATGGCGTTTGGTTTGGGAGACCCGGGAAATATCCGGTCAAATTATAGCGACCGAAAACACGACCTGGGCCACCAACAGGTAGCTGAGGAAGGGAAATGGTAATTCATCATATTAAAATTGAATTTTGAATATCATCAATAATATTTGTTTTTTAGATTTTTAGGTGTCAATGATTAAATACCCTTATTTCAGGAAAATCTAGGTTGGTGAAGAAAAATCATCAAAAGTACATCCCCGAAGACTAACATGGAACCTTTTGTTGCATGCCCTCCTTGGAAGAGTGAGTATCCAGCCAGGGGCTGATTGGGCTGTAGTTATGACTCAACTTGTGACCAATACCACTATCCACTTGATGATGGAGAATCAAATCCTATAGTAGTAGAGTACTCGTTGAATTAAATACTCCCTGAAATTTATCATAGATACCCAAGATAGCCATATTTCGCGCAATTTCTTTTTCCAGGCTTGACATGCAGATTTTTGTTGATAAATCCTGAAGCTTTTTTTAAACAGGAATTTCTGGTTAAGCAGTTTTTTTTCTCACATCCATCAATTTTTATGCCATTTAACCAAAAAAAACGCAAAAACCTCGGGAATGCCATGTTTTTCCTGATTCAACCCCTTGGAAGTTGGGGCATGTCAACGTCAATGTCAGTTGCCATTTGTTGCGGTGAAGGTCGGACGAGATGTGGGAAGTACCTGGGTGTGGTAGCACAAGGGGCAAAAACCGGTGGAAACTGTTGAGTTTTGTTGGTGGGATTTTTAGGGACACTAAAAGATTCCCTCTTCTAAAATTGCTGATACCTTTGAATGCTATTTGGGCCTATGCTGGTATATTTTGTTTTTCTTCTTGAAAGTCGGTCTTCGAAGCGATGGAAGGTTTGCCAAAAATTCTTGGATTTTTTCGAACATTTAATTCAATCATCTCTTTTTCCAGAAATGCTAGAGAGGTGTACGTACTTTTTTTGGAGGGGTTGAACGACTATTCTTGAGATTCGTCAAATAGATGTTTCAGAAATTAAGATTTTTCCCATCTTTCAACACATTGACCTCATGTGTGAACTGTTGGGTGTTTTATTTCTTATTTTACCTTGGCGCTTTCGACACAAAATCGACACAACCTTGGTGTGAAAGGTGGTGCAAAGCATCAACTTCTACACGGATGGAGAATGTACTACCGCCATCCAGGTTTCCCCTGGCTTGGCGGTTTGGTGAAAACACTGAGATTTGTTGAACCAGATATAAGACATATGTGGAAACGTGAGAAAAAAACTAGCCCAAAGCTTTGTGCCACTTTTTGTTTGAGGGGAATCAAGAGATATGTCCAAAAAGATGCTTGAAACAACGTGATATATATACTTTTCTTCGGCACGACGAAAAGAGGCGATAGGAAGAGGTATCCCTGCAACTTTTGCGCTGAAGCCGAGGGTCTTAGAGCCGCTTTAGCGGTCCAGCAAGCATCGATTCGTTTTTTTGGTGTACTTGCAGGTTAAGGTTTTCTATGGTTTTCTAGGTTTGCTACCTCCTTGGTACAAATGGGTCCTTTCCTGCAGTCAAGATTATGAATCCCTCAAAACGTGTCTTGTTAAACTTGAGGACAAAACAGCTCAAGTCCTTTTTTGAAGGTCTTGGGACTTTTGACATTTAATGGTCACCTGTCAAAAAATGCATTCAATATGTCGAAAGAAGGAAGGATGAAGAGTTTTTTCGTTTCATTTGCCCCAAGATCTGGCAGGTTAGGATGCAGAGGACCCACTTACAAAAAATTGACGAAAATAGGAACGAACTTGATCAATCGGGGGTTTTCTTTTGAATGTTTTTTTTCAACTCTTCCGTTCGACGTTGATGTCAGATGATGTAAATGTTGGATGCGCTTCCCTGCCATAGTGCTTAAACAAATTGTGTTTGTGTGTCAGGCGCGGCCTTTCCGCAGTCTTCAAGGTGGGGTATATGGAGGTGTCAGCATTTTTTGTGGTGCAGAACTTGTGTCCTGAGTGCTGTGTCGCAGGTAATGGCATCCGTCATGATGGCAGCGCCTTCTCAGGGTTTGCTGCTTAGGGAGTTTGGATTGTATGTGTGAACCAAAGGACGCACAGATGCCAGATAATGTTAGTGAATTTACAGGAGTGGAAAGCAGGTGATTTTTGTTGCCATGCTAGTGGATTAGATACTTAAGATAATTTGCGAGAGCAAATGCCAATCAAGTTGGCAGATTGGGTTGCCTTCAATCAGCTCGAGATGAAAGATGTTTAATTATGTTTCGCCCCGAAGCATGGTGATTTCGTGGGACCCCGCGGTTTTTGGAATCACGCGCTTTGTTGTGTTCCTGCTCTTTCATGAACGCAATTGTATTGGATTCATCTCACGAGCATGTACGCAATCGTATTGGATTCATGTTTTTAGGGCGGGATATTTGTTCAAATGTGTCGATGTATTCTGTTGATCAATGAAACTCCCAATTTTCTTGAAACATCCAGTAACCACCGAAAAAAGAATCATGGGAAATCTCCCGGGGACGACTCGAAAAACCGACCGTTTGCAAAGCCAATCTGCCAAACAAATGTCGTCATCCAAGGCCCAATGTTGTACACCCTACAGGTTTTCCTGCCGATGCCTTCGAGGCAACGAAGTGACAATGAACTAGATCTGAAGAGATGTCTGGTGTGAAACGACCCATTTTTTCTTGCGCCAATGAGCGGTGTATAGTCCTGTATAAATTGGACTTCCAATTGGTAGGATTTCAATTCATGACTCCAATTCGTGTTTTATGTTGTGCCAGATGATTTGGAATCATCCAGTTGAAACAATCAGGTTTCGATTGATGGATCACCATCGGGTTCCATGTTTTGATCACTGTACCAACCAAAATTCCACGGAAAGCAATCTTAGGGCAGCTTTTTTTTTTTTTCGAGACACACGCACACACACACACACAAATTACACGAAACAGCTGGCAAGTCAAGATGATGTTTGAATTTGAATGATCATATCTTTATGTTATGCTGTATCATGACTCTCATAGCCAAGAAGATGGCGCCTCTGACGAAAACTGGCTGTTTTAACCAATCAACGGTGAATCTGTACTAAAGCAATACATGATACATCTAGGTTTGTTGCACGGATATACGTGCTTCTGAAAATAGTGTGGGTGTTCCCTGACATCGCAAGATTTAGTTCATCATCGTGGAAAACGTGCAGGATTTCACAGTAAAATGCTAGCTAGCTATTTTAAGGAGTACCCAATGCAATTTTCAACAAATAACCATATGACACTACATGATTCTTCCATGTGCCATGTGAATATCTATGAATTTCTCCCACAAGCGCTCTTTTTGCCAGATTATGGGCTCAGATTTAGTGGCCTCCAGAGCCACTTTTGAAAAATGTTAGTACCAAGTACCAGGGTCCAAACACAGAATGACCAGAGCTACCGTTTCCGCGTTTTGTTCGGGGAGTTGATGCCATCTTCCAGCATTTTTTGGTTGCAAGAGCTGGAGAAAGTTGTTACCAAAACCCTCCTTGGAGGCCAGTGCATTAACTTGGGAGACAGGAGTGCCATGTGCCAGCACAGGTGCCCATTTTTTGGGGGGTGGTTGGGGAGCGACCGAATTTGATTGGTTTATATACTCGGATTAAGAGAAACTTGTGGCTTATGTACATGAAGTATAGATACACTGTCTTTTGAGGACATAGATATATTTTCCTTCATTCTGTTCAGGGGGTTAGATCCGCAGGTGTGTAGATCCACCTTTTTTAGATGACATGCTAGACTAAACGATTAAAGATTGGGTCAAATCTTGGTTTCAGCATGACGTGTAAGGTTTGTGATTGACGTGCGTTGCACCGCTCTTAATAGCCGTTTTTTGCGATTCTAGCGGCAAACCCAGGAAAATTTGAGAAAGAAAGGTGCTTCATGTTTGTTGGGTTGATGTTGTGGGGCAAACCTGTGAGAATTTCTTAAAGAGATGCAGATCCCGGATCGTGAGGAACTTTTGGTGCAACCATGTTGAGACCAGGATTTTTATTGTACGTTAAAATGAAGCAAAAACTTGACATGTCCCTGAAACGAAGAAGTTTCCGTTTCTTCCCCTGAACGCGTTTGCTGTTACCAAGGCGTTTAGCAGGTACATGATGTTATATTACTTTGATGTTTTCCGTTTGACCCACCGATGGTTTGGCACACATTCCATTGAAATTGGGCAAATGTAGTACTCCGTTCCCAAATTCTCGACCCCTTCCGGCAAAATGTCACGAGCTAGTAAGTAAGGGAAGTGTTCCATTTTTTGACGTTGATTTGGGTTGGTGCATGAAATTTATACCCAAAGTGAATCCCAATTGACCTGCCGGATGTTCCCCTTGCAGCTCTGCAAGGCGAATCTTGCTTCATTGGTTTTCAATGGCTTAGTGACCAGGCACCTGTGAGTAAAACGTTGGTGGTAAAACCCGTCTCCCAAAACGGAAACCTTTGCAAAATTTGCAAAATTTGGAAAAGTGGAGGAGCGATGTGAAGGGACCCCGAAGTTGTGAACTGCCAATTTGATATATTGGAGATTTGAAACGAGTAATTTGATTCTGTGTCTATCAACTATCAACCTAACCCATTGAGACGCCCATTGTTCGGTTTCGCCCAGCTTATACATTGTGGTTGCATCTTGCAGTGTGTGGAGATTATGGAATTCCACTTCCGTTGCAGTAAATTTGGGATAGATGCCATGATGCCAATGAAGTTGTTATAAGAATCACTATCGAATCTATCTTTATCTACCCAAGAAGCCATTGATTCTTGATTCTTTGGAACATGTTATTTGGCAGCATGGTAAATAGTCTATATTGAAAACATGGAAATGAAATATATATAATTCAATAAATAAATAGATATATATATATATTTATATACACGTAATTCACATATTTCACGCTTAATCCAATCGACAGCCATTTCGTGCACAGATAGACACTGCTGGTGGCTATGCCACCACAGGCGGATCGGGTCGACTGAGAGATTTCGTCAGTTTTTTTTCCCTGTGAAGTTCCCATGAGTTCCATGGATCTCAAAAACAACCTGTGTGTTTTAAAGGGTAAATCTGAAACTGCCCAGCAAAAGATGTGTTTTTTTCACACGTTGAAAGACGACATTATTTTTCAATTTAGTTGTTTTTTTGCTTTTAAAAGATCACCTCTCAGAGAATTATATCATGATAAATATTTGATATCACAACTGTACAACTTTGTTCACTAAGTCAAAAAGAGCTTGTGCCTCAAACGGTATGGTAAACAAGCTACTGGGAACTTGGAAAAAAACTGTTTCCATAAATCTCAGTTTCCATCTTCTTTTTTGTCCCATTAAAACGGTACCGGAGCACGGGAAAAACTCAGACATGCATTTCCTCCATTTCATACCAGTGGTATGGTGTGTTTCCTTTTTTTTGGTGGTGATGTTATGGGAAATTTCTACTGATGATTGTTTGAAGCAAGGTGTGTAAGAAGTATGGGGCTGCATCCAGGATACATCCTTCAGCATTAAGTTCATACTTTCAGGCGGAATATACGCCAATATTCAGCCTTTCAGTTACCTGCTTTTCCAGTAGAGATTCCATCCGTTCGAACACAAGACTTCATCTTGCTCCGAAAAGCCTCAGGCCTTTTACGACAAAATTTCACAGCGCCGCAGTGTGTGGCGATACAACAGAGTTCTGAGGCAGGGGCTTGCAGGGGCTTGGTTGGTTGGTGTACCGACCAAAGTAAACCGTCCGAAGGATGAGAGGTCATGAGTTTCTCAAAAAGATCGTTTATGTAGTGGCTGAGTACTTTTTGTTTTCATAGGTTCAAGAGTTGTTTCAAAGTGACCTTGCAAACCAAACATGTATATATACTCAGTTACTCAGTTACTCAGAAGATATGCTTCCTAAAAGGTTCAACGATCACTGAACTGCATCTCCCATTTTGCTGCAAAGGTTAACCTTTGAGGGTCGTGTCACCAAGGATATTGGGATGTTTCGGTTGAATCTCAAAGTTGCATCCAATAAATCTATGTATCTAGATAACATCGAATAAGTAAAAGCCATATTAGATAACACATGAAATAACATCCAACTAATATAAATCCAAATAAGATAACATCCAAACAAAATAACATCCAACTTTCTTTCTTTCTTTCGTTGAATACTGTGCATCTGGCGCTTGGGAAACTGTGCCTCGAGGCCACGAAGTTTGCGAGCTCCATTTTAGTCCAGTACTGGTCGCCCAGCACGCGCTCTTGGTTCGGGAAACTCAGGCAAATCTATGGAAAAGGTGATGATTACAGATGTATATAAATGTATATCAGTGTATCTGTATATATATATTTTTTTTTGCGAAATATATATACATATATATATATATAGACATATTATATGTTATTGAAAAAAATATTACAAACATGATGTGAATAGTGAGACTATGGCAAGCTTCCTACGTACAGTAGTTGAAAAGTACATGGCACAGTCCCTACATATTGGTTTATAAGGACCCTTTACTAACCTATCTTTTGGTATTTGTGCCATCTATTTTGATCTAAAGGTATATACATCTTTCAATCTTTCTCTACCCCGTTCTTTTTTGGGTTCCGTTTGGGCCAAGCAGTACCTCATGTCGCGAGGCTGGACCATACCACAGTCACAGGACTCTCAGGAGGATTGACACAGTTGAGATTGCCAGAGGTGCGCCGCAGCAGTTGAGTTTTTTGAAAGAGATCCGGATCTTTATTATTGGGTGAATAGGTTTGGAGATATATCGTGCTATGTATATACTTCTCCCGGTCCCTCCGTTTTCCTTTTTATACATAATATAAAAAAATAAAACGGTGGTACCGAGTTCATTCTTGGTTGCTTGACATTTGTTTTCAAGAGTGTTTTTTCGTTTGTGGAATCTCTTACCGTAGATTGGGGATGAAAGCAATGTGGACAATGGGTGGAAATAGATCCATCATTCCATTTACGCACAGAGCTAACAGTTGTCACTTGAGAAACGCCATCTTGACTTCCACAATACGCATATAGTAGGTTCAGACTTGAACGCACACAATCTTCATGGGTTTTTCCATATGAGTTTCAGATGAAACAGCATTTCAATGATTTTATCCGTTGATTTGCCTGGGTGGTACCAATGTGACAACCTTTACCTTCGCCAAACGAAGGTACCTCTTGCCAGATGAGACAGTGTCCGCGGGTGTCCGCCGGTGTGTCCGGCGTAGCTGGCAGGCTGAAGGTAACGAGATTGAGGTCGTTGATTCATAAAAAGCATGTATCATTTGATATCATGACATATCCAATATGAGTCATGTTTATACCAGCAATATATATATATATACATGTATCCACAGTGTATTTGGATACACAGATGTCTCCTAATCACAACTACCATTCTCCAACGCAAGCTATGATCACTCGCTTTTAAAAGTGAATCAACTCATAGCCATCATTGTATACACGGCCATGTTTTTCCGATGAATTTGCCTCCAATGGGTGTCACCTCGCGAAGAAACACCATGCCACCTGAGCTTGAAAGAACCGTTCGTGGAGGTGGGAAAAAAGATGGCGACACAAAGTTACTTTCCTGTCCCAGAATCAGGTACCAATCCGCAATGAAAAGTGAAACATGCTAAAGCCCCTTTGGTAAAAGACAACATAGAAAACGCATTTTCTAAAACCATGCCATGTATTTAATATGAATTTCTTTATTTTTTATTTTTACCTTCATTCATTTCAATGATGGTTCTCCTAAACATCCCCATCCCCTACATCCCTTTTCGCAGGATGTGCCGGGTCAACGTTTGATGGATGCAGGACGTGTTTCCTTCGCCACAAACACTCGGCTGTTGGTTCCTTGGCTGATTGGTGATTTTTAAGCTCCATAGTAGATGTGATTTAAAGAAACGGAGATTAGTATGGATGGATGGATAAACATATATACATTATATATATCATACATGTAACATAAAACTACACTAGTGACGCTAGTTTCTATCTGTGGATGCAGGTGTATGATACTTGTATGCTATAAAGAGTTTGAATATCTACTGTAGCACTCCGACGAAGATGGAATCAATGGAACCTGAATTCATGCAATATTATTGTGGATAGGTTTCACCACTATCGACTCTGTTTCTGTGAAGCTGGGAAAAGACAGGCATTTCTCTTCTTGCCTCTCAAAGATACTAAGTTACTATGTATATCAAAACTTTCAAGAGCAACACATCAATCGCTTCTTGAAAGGCTATGAGTTGTCGACCCCATCCAAGTGTCTCAAAACTCATTTCCTACTCAGATTCTCCATGTCCATTGTGGGAGTTGAATGGCTTCTGGATGTTTCACAGTCCCCGTGCCGAGACGGACATGGCCATGTCGTACACGGAGGGTCAGACTTATTGCGTTGCGCCCATCTCTCAGTGAATTTTAGTTGGGAAATGCCAGTGACGTGTTCTTTTGTTTTGCTGTGAGATTTGTTGTTGCTTGTTTTTGACAACTTCTGGGATGTTTTTGAGGAAAGCAAATAATAACTCCTTTATAAAAAACATGGTTGTCATTCTCCAATGTACTCTCCATTTTTTTTGTAAGTTTAAGAGTTTTTTGAAGGCTGATTAAAATAATTGAGGAAGCATCTTTAAATTTCATTGCTAAACTGATACAGTACCCCCCAGAAAAACTAACATATCCCCTGAAAATTCAGGGGTTGGAAGAAGAAATTTTCTTTTGAAATGGTTCCTTTTCAGGCTTGATGTCAGGTGATTTCCCATCAGAATTCACCTCTGCGATGTCTCTCAAGGCCTATCACCACCAAGCAGGCAGGTGCCAAGGACCGAGTTCGTGTTGGATGGGTATTTTGCTGCGCCACCGAAGTTGACCTCAGAACTTCTCCTTCAACAAAGTGACTACCAAAACGTAGGAAACTGACCAGATATGTTTTTGTTGGTGAACACATGGAAAATTAAATGGTCAGCCTCCCAGTTTTTGGAAAAATAGCTAGGTTTAAGTCTGATGGTTCTGTAAGCATTGGTTTTTGATGGTATACAATTTGAATTCACGTGTTTTTGTATCCCTGGGTAGCATGTCCATTTCTTGGGGGATTTGCTCGGATTCCAAATCAGCAAGCTTCGTTAAGCATCATCACAGGTGGATTGAAATTCAGTTAAGCCACACGCGCACACACACACACACATAAATGTTTGGTTGATTCATACTAGAGATTGTACTCTCCTCATTCACCCTGTCTAATATGGAGTTGATAGAATTCATTCTTGAAAACACCTGAAGTACCAGAAGTTTTGAAGCTTGGCACATGTTCATCTTCAGAAACATCTCAGTAAAATCCAGTTAGAAACTCACCAGTCTTTTGGTTTCCAGCAATTTTGCAGCACTGCGGCTTCACCACACCCGGCGAACCCCATGTCACGCTTGCAGCGCAATGAGCAGTTCTTCAAGGCCGGATACGACGCTGATGGTTCTGCCACCAAAGTGCGCAAAGCATATCAAAGGTGTGCTGAAACGGGCACCTTAAATCTCTCCAATCAGAAATTGTGCCTTTGATTTGGAATGAATGTTTCTGCGCTTATGTTGGGTTGGGAGACATGGGAAAATGCTGGGTGGGGTGGTTTTTGGCCAATTTTGGAAGTTTTGAAAAATTGGAAGTTGAAGACTATGACTGTAGATTTAGATGCACCCAATAGATTCAACATGGACATTTCATAGCTACCATGGTAAAAACTTGGATTTCCGACGTCCGACTTCCACCAACTTCATTTCGAGCATCTGGGTATAAAACATTAAACTAGTGCTGTTGAAATATGGGCGCAGTTTGAGATTTCCACATTCTGAATTTTCTCACTTTCTGGATGATTCCACATGGGGACTGGGCAAGGTTTAATTTTCACCTCAGCTGCGATCAACTTTTTCATGGGCGACCACGTGTGGTCGAGTTCGCACAGAAACATTCTCTTTTGTCTGAACGTCAATTCGTGACATCTTAAAGTTTTCCCCCGCAAAACCAACCCAATCAGAAGTATATACACCAAACATCACCAAGCAAACCAACAAACAAAACAACAATCCAAACACCGAAAAAACAAAACAAAACATCCAACTATGTAAAGATCAACCAAACAAAACAGAACTACCTCAACCAGCTGGAAGAGCTTTCCATACAGAAACACATCATCAACCTTTCCATAGATCCAGTCACCAAGGTCAGGTATATTGCCTGCATCAGTTTGTGGTTTTCAAGATTCATCCTGGGCGGAGAAATGGTGGGAACAATGTCCAGTGTCTTGGAGCGAAGAAGAGAAATTCCAATTTCAAAGATGAAAGTGGTTGGAGTGAATTTTCATATGTTGGATTTACGTCATATAATTTATATAGATTAGTGGATTCCAGTGTCTTCATAGTTTTAAGCGACTTTTTCTTTTTTTTTTTTTTACGTACATGATAGCCTATCCTTATATACTTTCCTTTTTTTTTTGAGGGGGCACCCTGATGCGACTCCGGTTTGGGGGCATGTTGTCCAGTTGAATACTTTGGACACACGTCATGGTTTGGCTTGATAGAGTGACTCCAACGGGTTCTTGCAGTGTCACACTCGTGGGTTTTGGGGAAGTGGATGGGTAGTGTACTGTTTCTTTTGGAAACTTGGTTGATTCGGATTTCTTGGTGATGATTTTTGGTTCGATTTAATGAACTTAAGCCTTAGATACTCTCAAAAAGAATCTTAGATGTTTACACCATCCAAAATCAGAAATCCCAGATCCGGTTGGCGATGATTTCTTAGTGATGATGTTTTTACATCTCTTCCAGAAGATGTTTTCATGTCCATCTGGGTGAAACATGATGCAACCACTGGTTGGCTGCCACCATGCCTTTGTCTAGTGAAGGCAGTTTTTTTACTCAACGAAAAAGGCCATGAGACTGGAGTTTTCAAGTCACAGTTTCAGGATTATCCAACTTTAAAGGATTTTGTTCACAGATAGATAAGTGTAACCTGTCATATTTTTCAACATTTCATGAACTCTTTTCATCGTTTGATATACTCAACTTGTTTTTTTTGTTGTTTCATTTTTTTTGCAAAACCCAAACCCATAACTATCCAACCCAACCTCCCACCCTCCCATCCTCCTCTTCCAACTCTCCCAGCCCAAAAAAACCAGCTCGCACGTTGGCAGGTCACAAAGTTAGATGTTTCATTAAACACTTTGGAACTGATTCCTTCCACCATCTCCAACTTGGTGGATTGCGAGATCTTTTTAGCCTATTCTAATCAGCTGAAAGAGGCGGCATTTGTTTTTTTTTCTTTTGGAGCTTAGAAAGACATATGAATTTTCGTGAAATATAAGGGAAAAATAAGGGATGAGGAAAAAATGGGTTGAAACAATTTTTGTTTGGGTTGGTGAATTGTTGGTATTAGTTTAAAGCAGACTTTTCTGTGATAAATTCTTTTCATGTTTGGTTGAATTGTAAAAAGAGATCCATTTCAAGATGGATAACATATGGTTATTGTATGTTATTTTGAACAAGCCAAAAAAAACCTAAATGACTGGAGACATTCTCCTTGAATTCCTCGCGTTTGTTTATTTTGAAATTTAGAACTGGAATTGATGCATGACCCATAGGATCAATGTATGGTATCGGTATATTTATCTACATTTGGTTGATTTTTATGGTAAATGTAGGTATATAGATATACCATACATGGATCCTATGGGTGATGGAATCGTTGCATATTGGCCATATTGGTTTCTGTTTGGTACGCACCCTTTGTGAAGCCCTGGCAACTAGTTTTACGTTGTGAGTCTTTGCCCCTCCATGTTTGCGTACTTTTTGTGGGAGTCGACGTAATACTAGGGGGAGGTTTCAATTATTTTTTGGAATCTTCAAGCCTATTTCGGGAAGGTTCCCATTTTGACCAATACTTCTCAAACGGGTTGGTAATTGGTAATCACCAACTAGAATATATACACCCTTGAAACGAACGGAATATAGGAAACACAACCATTTGAAGATGTATTTGCTATGAAAAAAATGTGCTTTTTGATTGTCATTTTAGTTTCAGGGAGTCTTCACCCTGCTGAAAACCCATGACGGACCTGTCAGGTCCCTGGAGAGCTCTTTGCCTTGCCATTAAAGCAGTTGAACTTACGTAGTAACAAGCTGATGAATTTGCCGTGCCTGGGGCTGGAAGGTTGTTGTTGTTGTTGTTGTTGTTGTTGTTGTTGTTGTTGGCAGTGGAACAAGTTCAGTTGAGAATATTCAGAATGTCCCCATCACAGGATGTCACTAAAGAGGGCTGGATGCAGAAAGGTGTCAGTTTGGGGGGGGCACAGCTGGGTTCTTCAAACATTTTTGCGATGATTAAAGTATTAAAGTCATTAGATGCAACAATTTCAACCCACCCATCATGACAGTACCATTGGAAGACAAAAAAACATTGTAGAGATGCAACTAAAGTCATTAGATGAAATTAAACAGTACCATTGGACCAGATTTGATAAAACCAATCACTGGGGCCGAGTGTATCCCATTACAGGATTTTTGAGGATGCCTTACTGCTGATCCCAAAGTTCCAAAAGAGCCATGTGCCAATTTGGATGCAGCATCTTTTTTTACCATCCTCCAAGATGGTGCTAAAAACACAAGATAGAAAACGTGTTTTATTCTCATTTCTTGGAAGGAACACCGCGGATACCTCTAGAATCTTCTACAGTACTTGTTAGGTCCTCAACCCCACAAATGATTTTGTTTTTCCATGTTTTGGGAGGGTGGGTACTTTTTCGTCAGCAACCTTTGCGATTCCCTGAGATCAGCTATTGGAGCTGCCCAATTCTTAGTGGAACTCGTGCTCTCAGAGAATCAGTTGAGCACCTCGACAGGTGATTTCCTGTTGATGTTTGGAAGAAATCCGGCTATATAACCACCGGGGATGCTGCTAAAACCTTATAGATAATGGGATAAACTACCAAACTCAACTGATGCAGGGATTTCTTCCATTAACAGAAGGAATGGGGATTTTTGAGTGATCTCAGTGATCACTAATAACACTTTCCGAGAACAAGCATTGCAGTTGCGAGGTGTGATTGATTGAATTGATAGATAGTGTTTATCTAGATGCATTTATCTTATTTTTGCAAAAATGGCATGGAGGTTTATTGCAACAATACGTATATCTATATTTGCACCTATTTGTATCAATGCAAATGATATTTTGAACTAAGTTGGGTCCAAATTCCATTTTTTTTTTAGGAGTCCCAAACGAATTTCCCATTTGTTTTTTTTGGTACTGCTTCCTATCATTCCACTCGGGTTGGGTTCATGGCCCAATTGATGATCAATGTATATAGCAATGTCTCAAAAATGCCAACGAGTCCTAGAAAATCCTTATCAAGAGGGTTTTTACATCTACCTCTAGATATGTACTGTTTTTGTTTGTTCTAGTAAATATATATATATATATATGATTATGTATGTACATACATTTTTGGATCTGCATGTATATATATATATATATTATATATATATTAACATTTTTGGAATCCAAGCTTCATTCTTGATTTGTCAAAGCGGTTTTTGTTCATTTTCTGGATTGGTGATGAGTTTTTGGAGAGGTCTGTGGCATTCGATTTGGCAGGCAAGAATCATAGGAGTTTTGGCTTCCCTAATGTTGGCATTAGACAAAAGGCCTGACATAAACGTCAGGGATTGTCATAGTTTTTCCATGTTTATCCCAGAAATCCTTATTAGCCCGTGAACAACACCATCCAAGCTAGTTCCGGTTAATAAGTTCCTGGTTGCGGGAGGGATTGTCATAAACCTGTAACATTCGGCAATCGAACATGAGAATGCTCACATCCACCGTAGGGAACCCGGTAATTGAGGGGTCACCGCAACTGGTGAATTTATATCGACCAAAGGGATGAAGTCACCGAAAAATTAGGATGGTTTAAAGGGCCAACAGATCTGGTGTTAGAATTTTAAAGGAGAACTACCCTCATATTCAGCATACAAACTTGTATCTCTATATGAGGATCGGACAAAATTAGGTATGACCAAAGTAGTATTGAGAGGGTCGTGGGGTTGCCATTGCTGCAAAACCGATAGGGGCCCACCCTAAAACGATACCCAAAACGATACCCTCAGGAAGGTTTGTACAAGGTGCCGCCACTGCAAAACCGATAGGGGCCCACCCTACTTTAGGATGTCCCTTCGCCATGTACCAAATATTGTCCGTAACTCATATGTCTATATATATATATATGAGCATATATCACCATATATTTATATCTACATACATCCACAAATTTTCCACCGGAAGCGGCCATTGAATTTTTAGTGCCATTCCTCCGAGGCAGTTTGCCCCTCGAGGTCCAAAGTCTCGAACACTTGGTAGCTTCGTTTGACATGGATGAACCTGAAAAGAGCTTGACAGCAGCCGAATGTATAGATATAAATGAATATACATATATATATATATACATATATGTATATTATATGTATATACATGTCTGTTACTGTAGTAGAGTGTTTACATTGCAAAATGGGGAGCCAGAAGATGATTTAAAAGATGTCTCGTCGTGAAGGTAACTTTTGAATGGTTGATTTGAAGGTTTTCCACAGCACAATGTGTTGAGACCAGTCGAGAAATTGCCAATTACAGTATGGCAAGACCAAAGCAGCGTGGTAATGCAGTTGACAAAAAACAAGGTTGGCATTGACATACAATACATGTCAGTGTGGAAGTGTATATATGAACAAAATCAACGGAATTTCTCCACCAAAAAACATGGTCAGCAAGTTGCTTTGAACTCCCCAAGGAGATTTTGGACCTTGCAAAGAACCATTTGAAAGAACTGCCCTGGACTTCCAGTTGGAAATCACGTAAACTGAAACGCTTAGATGTCCCTTGCCTTGTCTTAGTGCATTGGATTTGGAGGATGGGATGACATGACATCACAGTGGAACCATCACGCGTGGCTGAGTGGATGTCTTTTTTGGATCCCAGGTGTTCTTGAAGAAGATTCATGAAAAACTGGTGTTTCCCAAGGATGGTTGAAAATGTTGAACTTACTATCTTCAAATTAGCGGATGGTTTTTGTTTGGCATGCTGTTCTACAATGCCATGAAATAAAGGATTCTGACCGGAGGGGAGGAGAATCCAACTAGAACTAGGTCAGTTGCTGAAGCCATATTTACATATCCTCATTGATTGTGTGGCAGGTCTCACAGAATTGTCTTACGAAGTTGCCGGAGGCCTTGTGCGTTTGTGGACAGTGGCTTCGGTTGAAAAACAATAATTGGTTGGTCTGAGTTGGTTGGTGTCACGGTTGTAGGTCGGGATGTTCCAACCCTTGGTTTGCAGGGTTGTTTTTGAGGTTTTTTCCAGTTCAAGGGGGTTGAAGTTTATATAGCGAGAAGAAGCACAATATTGGAAAGTTGATAGAATTTAGACATGGTTTACGAAAGGTGGAGCATTGATGAGGAAACACCAGCTCAACATGTACGACTTTTGGGGTGGAATCTTTGGTATTCGTTTAAAAGAAGGGATTTGATGTTTCAATGATGTTCCAAACATCTCTGGATTGTTTCAACCTGTTTCATCACCTTTAAAAAAGGGTGACAATACCGACCCTATCTGGATCATCAAAGGTAAGTTGAAGGTTGGGCCGTGTGATTTTGGTGGTTGAGACCATGGGTCGTTTAAAAGCCCTGGTTTTTTGTATGGATTGCCATTTCACAAGTGTGTTGCCCAAAGGTTCAAACATCGTGGCAGGTGCACTATTCGGCAACCTTAAACGGTCCATCTCATAACCTAGCATTTGGTGCTGTTGCAAAGTGAGCGTGGCAGAGCTGCTTGCGGTTCTATAAATTAACATTATGGTGGTCCTTTATAGGCATGAGACTGACCACCAGACAGTTAACCATTGGTTGATTGTCACTTGATTGTTTTCTGCAGGCACCTTGGGGGGGTTCTCCTGATGTATCCATTGCAACCTAAGGTTGCGTGAATTGTTGGCTGCCAAGAACCAGTTGAACTCTGCGAAGATTTCAGATTCTTGGTCCTGTCCAGGGCTAGTGATGATTCAGATCACCAAGAGAGCTGAATGTAGTCGACCATTGGAGGTTTTAAAACCTCCCAAAACCCACCGCCTTCTGAACTGGCAAGAACAGGAATTGTAGTCGAATCTGATGGCAACTTGGAAATTTGCAGGTGGTTTTAGTGGATTTTGGGGTCTGTTTTTGTTGGTCGTTATGAGGATTATGCAGCTTTGGTCATGCTGGACCTGTCCAGTAACAAGCTGCAATACCTTAGTGTGGGCAACTTGCCTGTTCTCGACTCTTTGTGTCTTGGCAATTTGGGGGTTATTGCTAAGCAGCTACACTTTGACATGTCCGGTTCATGTTGAGGCAGTGAAAGAGAGTTCGTGGGTTAAAACTCTAATGTTTGGTTCGCATCGTGGTCTGATATCCACGCCAAATTGTGAGAGAAACCCAAAACCGAATATGAGGTCCCTTCAAACATTTGCGTTCGTGTAAGTATCCTCCGAGTGATCATTCCAAAATGTCGGATTGCACCAAATCATGGATCAAAAACGACGCCGAAAATCATGCCATCACGTAGATGATTACAACACCATGCACCTTGATCGGGGACTCGGGAGTTTTGCCAATGTTCTTTCGGAGAATCAAAGATTCTGACCGGACCTCATATATTTTATTTCTATATATTTGTGACATGTATGTTCAATATAACGTCATCTAAGTTTGCAGGTTTTGCACATAGCTGTGCATGCAACATTTGGAAATATTGCCATGTGACTTATTTGACGACATCGTTTTGGAGAATTTCTGTTTGCCCCATTTTTTGGCAAGACCGGACCTCGTTCCTGGTGTTTTCATATATTTTTTTGACTCGGACAAGTTGAACTGTTTGGATATTACAAAAGGCACCGATACTTTATCCTTGACTCAAACCAGGACAATGGATACACTTGCTGGCTTGGACGGTGTTTGTTTTTTCAGCATCCCATATTGGCCCATATTAGCCAGTGTTTGGCAGTGAACTTTTCAAGGTTTTCCAAGGGATCCAACCCGCTTAGGATCGTGTCCAACAATTTGTTGGAAGCTTTTGATGAAGATTTTGGCAAGACCTTACCAAACCTCACGGTGCTCATGGCAGAAGCTGGGTGAACAGCCAAAGTGAAGGGAGGGATTTCTCAGAAACAAGCAGTTGTTTATGGATGGAAATTGTTAAAGAACCATTTCCATCCATACCATTTCCATCCATTCCCATGTAAAGAGAGTTGGAATCATCCAATTGATTTGAAACAACCATTTCTCCTTTCATTCAATTTTCATGTTCAAGAAAGGAGAGATCTATATTATTCTCTCGCACATTCGTCTCATGTTCGTTGTGAAAACACTTGATGAGACTGGAAAAAGACATCTATTACCCTATTTTTCAATAGTTGATGATGTGGTTGTTTGGTGTGCGTGATATGCGAAAATTGAAATTCCTAGCCTCTGAAGATTTTACACTTCGATTTTGTTGGAATGGATCATGATTTCCTCCAACTTGGGATTTCCATTTAGATGTCTTTCCAATGTTTTCCCTCCTTTGTTTTGATGGTTTTTCACAGAAAATTTGGATGTGTTTTTGGAGGATTCCTATTCTCAACTTAATGTTTTTCTTGGAAATCGTCCGTCATTTTGTGTTTTGTTTACCAAAGGAGCTCAGATCGAATTTCAACAGCTTCCCAGGGAGGGGGTATTTTTTTTTGTTTTTTTTTTTTTGTTTTTTATTTTTTTTGGCTTTTTGGCTTTCTGCTTTTTGGTTTTTTGGCTTTTGGCTTTTGTTGGCTTTTGGCTTTTGGCCTCTGTTGGCTTTTGGCTTTTGGCTTCTGTTGGCTTTCGGC
>DF239596.1:0-13855 GCA_000507305.1 Breviolum minutum Mf 1.05b.01 | reverse complement strand
AATATAGATATGTGTATATGTATATAGGTTTATATTTTTTGAATATATTTATATATATAGAAATATAGATATATAGATTTAATTTTATTTATATATATATATATATGTATGTATACACAGGGATTATACGTTTTAAAAAACATTAAACATGACAGCGATAGTGCCTTGTGCCATCTTCCTTCCAGGCTACCCCTCGAGAGGAAGTCGACCCCAAGAACGCCCTTTTGTTGAACACGGAAAAGCAGGAAAAGCTTCCCAAAACAAGGAAGGTTGTTTCGGATATTTGAATTTGTGGGGTCAAAATGGATGGAAAAAAAGCTGAACAAAATTAGTTTTTAATAAATTGTTGTTTGGTCCTTTGGCCAAATAACATCTTTCATTTTGCCACATCCATTTGAAGATTGGTTTTCTCCTTTTTTTGTTTTGTGTTTTGAACCTAGACCTACAAGTATACTGTTTATTGTATCGGAGGTGATGCTTCGCCAGCCACCGCCGCCGCCACCTCCAAGCCGAAAAGCTCGGCTGCAATCTTCCACACACACTGAGGCGCTTCAAAAAATCGATATGCTCAGTTGTTGATACATACCTGGAACATGTTTGTCCTCTATTTTGGTGGTTGAACCCTCCAAAACAAGGCACTTTTCAATCAAAACAAGGGTCATTTGGGTTTTAGGTTTTTATACGGTTTGCTTGCGACCTTCTGGGTTCAGTGAATGAGTACATAATGGTTCAACGGCCACAGTGGTGTGAGGTCACGTTATGGTGACAAATGCCACGGGCACGGCCCCTGCTCAGGTGTCTGGGATGTCCCGGGACGTTGTGTTGCCGCCCCCGGTGGAGGCGCGCAGCGGAATTTATGACGTTTACTATTGGCTTGACGAGAACTGTGGAAGGACGTTGCATCATGCAGTGTCGGAAACTTTTTTCATTGTTTCATCTGAAAGGAACGGCATATTTCATGTTAACCTGGGTGGTGGTTTCAAATATTTTTTTATGTTCAGTCCTATTATTTGTGGAAATGATCCAAGATGGGTTGAAATCACCTAGTAACTGATGGGAAACTTGTAGCGTGCTGCAGACCACAACCCCCGCAGGACGTTTGCAGCCTGATTGTACGTTGCCATGTAATGTAGTACCTGTTCCTATCATTCTTATATGCTGTGACTCCCCGACCTGCTTCAGAATATGGGATTCTGACGTTACAGTTTCGAGTCTGGTGATGGTGTTTCTGCCAGCAACAGCTGCTTTTTGCGCTGGACTGATAAAGGTTCTAGCGCCGACCAGCGTGTCTGGCAAACGTTCACAAAAAAAGAGGCGATGCAGCCAACGCTGTGCAACAGTAAAATTGATGAACAAGAACTGGAGAGGCCTTTTCTATTGGTATCTTCCCTGGGCACCATTCCTTCCCATGCAGGGACGGCAAGAAATGGCCGGGGTCCCGTAGATTAACGTCTTATTATGACAATGGTCGCTAATAATCCTTCTGTATCTTTCATTGATGTCGGCTATTTCTTGGGTCCTGGGGGCCAGGCGGCCTTGTGGATGGCACCGGCTCAAAACGTATTGGTGTGTATCTAAAATCATGGGAATCCTAGCTACCCCCCCTTATTAAAGGTTTATTAATGATTGGTTTCCCTTAAGGCCTTATTAACCCCTTATTCCTGGCCTCGCGCAAAAAGTCACTGGAACGTCCCGAGTTGGTTGTTCGTGCTCCGCCCTATCCTTGTCGTAGGCAGCGTGCCAAGGTTGACTTTTCCCGCTTGTTTTTTTTTCCGAAATGGGTATCCAAGCAAGCCACAGATCTTTTTCAGAGTGTAGAAAGCGTGCCCATGACTTTAATGTTAGGCGGGAAGAGCGCAAAGTGCGGCCGCGGTTCTTCATGAACCTCATCGCGGAAAGCAATTGCGGCAAATCACCATTTTTCCGCCAATGCTTGGATTCAGTTTTTGTGGCTCACAATGGAAAAAGTCCTTGCCTCATCGACACCTTCCCAGAGCGATTCGTGGCCCCGGGCCCTGGCAAAGACAAGACCTTATTTGTCCAGACAGTGATTTCACGAAGCGCATGAAAGGAACACGCGGGCATTTGCGTTGGTTGTCTGAAGAGGCGTGGAGCGCCCTAGGTGTTCATGGGCAAGAGGCAAAGGCAAAGTGTCGCCCAATCCAAACAAGGTCCAGCACTGCTTCTTACTCAACACCCAAAACGGCTCCTCTTATGGACCGGTAAGCATCCAAGCAGAACAGTTTTTAGTTCCAACTACAAATTTTGCCTTTTTTTCATGCCGGGCAACCCAAAGTCATCCATGACTATTGGGGGCAAGCCTTTGTCAAAGATTGCCCATTTGGAGGCATGGGCTGGGAGTTTCGCCCAACCTTTCTTTGGCCACGCAGCCAGATGGATGACGACGAGTCGGCCCCGCATGTGTCTTTCGAAGGAGCTAACCGCTTCATAATGGACTTGCTTGCAAATCTTGCGTTGAAATATGGACAAACGTTGGATTCGAAGAATTTCGCTTCAACTCCGTTGCTTCTATCTCAAGCTGCTCTCCCACTTTGGAATACATTCCGTCATTGTGCTGAAACATCCAAAGATGATGTGCCAGAGTTTGCAGCCGGGCTTTTTCTGACTTCCATGCCTTCTTCAAAATGACTCTTTCAGAGTCAAATGCTTTGATGGTGGCATTGGAGGCAGCCGCAACCTTAGCTGATATTGCCGCCGAATGTCTAGAGTTTGCTCGGTTATTCATTGTATCAGGTTCCTGTTTCCACAGAGAGTGTCCGTTGCTCAGCTACCATTCGAGTCCAAAGTGGATTTGCAATCCCGCAAGCTTATATATACTTTCCAGTTTCAGCGGCCATAATTTCTGCTTCAGGCCGCGTCTTCTGCCTCGAGCCAGCCCCGAAACAATGCACAGGTCTGTAGCGTCGTTTTGTTACCTGGTTGTTTTGAATGTATGTACGTACGTATGTATCCCGTTTCTTTTGTTTGTATCCTGGTTGCTTTGACTGTAGATATGTATGAATGTAAGTATGTATGTACGTACGTATGTATGTATGCATGCATGCGTGCATGTAATATGTATGTAGACGTTAGAGGATTTGAACTTCTGTCGGTCACCGGTGTGGAAAGGCTAAACTATTCCAACTCCAGCCATCGAAATCTCAAATTAGACTTACTTAGCACCTTGTCTTCCATCAGTCAACCTGTGATGAAAAAATGTGTGTGCGAAGGCGATGGCCATCGGAAGCTCAGAGGGCCACAGACCAGAATTTGAAGAGGCTGGGTGGTTGTGGGTGGGTGCCTTCTTCTGCTTATTTTTTTCTTGTAATCTGTGGAATCATGTATACTTCCCAGTTTCAGCAGCCATAATTTGTGCTTCTGGGTGCCTCTTCTGCCTCGAGCCAGCCCCGAAACAATGCACAGGCCCTGTAGCGTCGTTTTGTTACCTGGTTGTTTTGAATGTATGTACGTACGTATGTATCCCGTTTGTTTTGTTTGTATCCTGGTTGCTTTGACTGTGGATGTGTATGTAAGTATGGAAGTATGGAAGTATGTAAGTATGTAAGTATGTAAGTATGTAAGTATGCAAGTATGTAAGTATGTAAGTATGTAAGTATGTATGTAAGTATGTAAGTATGTAAGTATGTAAGTATGTAAGTATGTAAGTATGTAAGTATGTAAGTATGTAAGTATGTAAGTATGTAAGTATGTAAGTATGTAAGTATGTAAGTATGTAAGTATGTAAGTATGTATGTATGTATGTATGTATGTATGTATGTATGTATGTATGTATGTATGTATGTATGTATGTATGTATAGCTTTGCTTGATGAGGAAACCATTGCTGAGGAGCTGGCACCGATCTCAGTATCACGCTAGCATACAATGCATTCCATGCGTGAATTTATTCGATGCTTCCTGCTACAGCTTACTTTTTCCCGCCCATTCCTTGCTAAGGACGCTTCTGGAGAGAAGATTGCCCCCATCTTAGTACCACCCTATGCTTTGCAAATGACATGGCTTCCATTGCATAGCTACGGATTGCAACTCTCTTTGCCAACTTTTGAGGCCGCACAGCGCCAGCGTGACTCAAAGAAGTCCGTGCTCTACCCAGTGGTTGCCAGTAACCTCCCGTATATATGTATTCCAATACCACAGTTTGCTTTGCAAATGGAATAATGGTTGCGACTCCTTTTGCCAATTTTGAGGGCACGCAGCGCCAACGTGACCCAAAGAATTCCGTGCTCTACCCAGTGGATAAAAATAATTTCCCGTATATGTGTACTCCGTTGCCCTTCCCTCTCTCTGTATATAGATACTGGTCTGTCTTTGCTTGCCTCTGGAGTGCTACGTCTGTTTGTTTTCATCTTTCATGCTGCACAAGGTCACACCAATGAGTGTTGGATACTCAGACGCAGAGCCTGTAACTTGAGTGTTATGACTTATCAAACTGCGTGTTGGAAAATGCGTGTTTGATCCTTGCAGGAGAGCACGCGACGCAGCTACGAGCTTCTGAATGCAGCGCGCTTGTTGAAGCGTCCGCCTTCCTTGTAGCTCGGACCTTAGAGCTTCTGATTTCGATGAATCTGTCCAGGATTACATAGCTTTTTGTGTCACACTTGCCAGGCGTCGTTTGCTTGCATCGGCCACGTCCTCGTTGTTGCATGTCCACGTTTCTCATCGTCAATGTTGCGTGCTTTTCCCATTTCAGTGTGTTTTACATTCGTATTACGTCAGTGCCCGTTCGAATGCCTTGCCTCTGGCTGCTGCAGCAATCTAGGGTCACACATCAGATTACGCTATACGACAATTCTGTGACACAATTTCTTCCGCACATTCCACACCTTCATGCATTCACGTTGGCCTGAGTTTCCATCATTGTCCCTCATGAGTTTCTTGACTTCAATACCATCACGCGGTCTGAGCCCCAGCATGCACTTAAGGGTGTTTCAATGCACGCGGCCCCAGCCTCAAGAGAAACACAAAACAGCACCAGCAAAGACGAAAAATCGCAAAAACAAGTAATAATGGAAAAATGGAAAAACACATCGAAAAAAACGTGGACAAGAGAGAAGAAGACCTAGCAAAATGAGAGTATAAATGCCAAAAATGGAAAACACATAGAAATTAGACATATGGACGGCCAAGAAAAGGCAAGGAACACGTTTGAAATGACGAGAAAACACGAGAATGAAGGAAAATAACCAAAAAACAACGAAAACAGAACACAAAAACATTGGTAGGGACAAAGAATGTAGCAAAATGAAAGGAACAAAAGCCAAAAAAAATAGGAAACACATGGAACTGCAAGGAAAAAGAGGACAAAGGTGAAGAAAACGTTAGAATTCACAGGAAAATCTAGCAAAATGAAAGGAAAATACCAAAAAAAAAGGAAAACACATGGGAAACCCAAAAAACGAAAAAAAACAAAAAGAAAAAACAAAAAAATCCAAAATTAACCTCGCGCCCGTTTCCCATCTGATCCTTTTGGAGAAGATGGCCGCCAGAGTACTGATTTGATTTCCTGTATCTAACTCCATGTATAGATCTGTACTGTACTAGGCTATAAATGTATATTACGAACTCTCATGAACTATCCGTCACTGCAGAATTTTTCACCCCTTCAAACCTTGTTGCTTTTCTGAATGGCGCAATCTTTCTTGTGTCAAAGCTGCTGCTGCCACTGCCACGAGGAGAGTAACAAGCTGAAGATCTTTCCCAATGGGATCCTTTACTTACAACGTTTGAACACCTTGGACCTCTCCAACAATGACTTGACGCATATTCCACCAGAGCTAGGCGTGTTTTTTTTTCGGTGCAAAAACATGGGGCCGGGGTTCTGGTCGTTGGATTTGGGTCCCAAGCTTTGTTGGTTCATTGGTTGGGGAGAAAACATGGATATGGTTTATAGAGAAAAATATATGAACAACTACAGCAAAATGCTTCAACAAACACATGTGTTTTTGTTGAATACCACGATTTACAGGAAGGTTGCAGGTAAAAAAACATGCCTTCCTGTTAAAGGTATGAATACCACAAGAGACCTGGACAGTTTTTCAACAACATCGTCGCTTGTGAAAGATTTTCCGACACCTTCTTACATCCACCCTTGGCAACATTGACGAATCACCAATTCCGCAACCATCCGGCCCTTCTATGCCATAGGATCCCTGAGACTGGTATATTTACCTACATTTACCATACAAATCAACCATTCATGTAGGTAAATATACCAGTCCCATGGATCCTATGGGTACTAACCTCAATTCATTTTGATCAATCTTCGAAAACGAATCAATGGTGTAACAGGTGCCTTCTGCTCATCCATCATTTGTGAAAGGTCTCGGTAAAATATCCATCCGGGATTCCTGTTGGTTGAGGCTTGGCGAAAGATTTGAAGCGACTGCTATTGCTGGGAAATCCCTTGAAAAGCATCCGTCCGGAAGTGTTACGCGGAGGGGCAGAAGCCTTGAAGAATTTCTTGAAGACACGGGTGGAGGGTAGTCAGCTGGGGTGTCTTGGTGGAATGGTGTAGGGAATATGGAGGCGATATAGGGGCATTGTTGGGGAAGGTTGCAAAGATTTTCTGTGTTGCAAGTGGGGTTAGAAGCAACAGACAACAACAAGGGATTAGGATAATTCAGTGTTTTTTGCTTCTGAAAAGGGTTTGAAAAGGATCGTTTTCAAGGGTTTTATGGAGTATAGGAGATGGAGTGCCTTTCACTGCTTCGAAGCATCAAGAATCAAGAAACACAACATGTACACAAAGAAGTGAACAAACCAATTGCAACAGAACATCCAGTACCCTTTCGAAACGGCTACCAAAAAAAACACATATAGTAAGCATTGAACAAGCTAAAAGCATTAGAAAGTGATCCTCTCATCACCGTGGACCTTTTCACGTCAAGCTGGATGACCGAGGCAAGGTCCTATGGCACCTACACCTACGGAGGATTTCGTGATGGAGCTTCGCGCTGCGCAAGGGACAGGGCAATTGAACTTATCGGAGCGGGCCTTGACCTCTTTGCCAGTTTTACCAAGGAGCATTGAGGGAGAAAGTTGGGGAGATGAGGATTTGAATTTCGTGTTCAAATTTTAAAACAAACGAAGCCCTGGGCAAAAGATGTAAATATGAAATTCTGTCTTCGATAAGGAATTTGTAGATAGATTAAATGGTGTTTAAGATTTGATGGCACTTGCAGACATCATAGATTTGATGGAATTCCTCTGGTGTCTTGAAGCCGCAGAATCCCCACAACAATACCGAAAAACCACAACAGAAATGGTGGAGACACCAACCATCATCGGGTTTTGACAATTTTTCAATTCAGTTTTGAAGAGATCAAAACGGCCCAAACAGGTGGAAATCTCGAAGTTAAACAGATTAGATATTAACTTACACACCAGACTATTGTTTTGTTGTTCTTTTCTCCCGTGCTCGAAGAAAGACATTGGAAATTCTAAATCAATCATCTACTATAAAAACCTAGATGAAGCGTTTAATTTGAACATGGTCTTTGATGCTTTTTTTTTGGTCCAGGACGTTGAAGCTGCTGGATATCTCCAAAAATCAACTTTCTAGTGCTGCTTTGATCTCTGCCTTGCGTGAGATGGAGGGTCTGGGAGCATTGCGTGCGAAGAAGAATCGCCTTGGGGACGAGGAGAGTGACGCGACGGTGGAAACGAAGGAGTTTACCCCCTCCGAAAACTAACATGACAGGCTGGAAAATCAACCAAATTTGAAGATGCATTTCCTATTCAACCTGGGGATTTTCCATTGTCATGTGGTGTACTATATAAAATGTCCTTTTTGAGGGGGATGGGATGGGTTGGATTGGTCTGGCCTTTTCAGTCTGAAGGGCGGCATGGTTGTGGTGCGACATCCATAAATTTGTTGACCTTTGTGAAAACACTTTGCCACCAAGTCTCTTCAACATCTTCAACTTTTCCCCCTTTTTTCATATACCTTTTACATCCATTTTAGGCAAGGTTTCAAATTTTCAAACGACTTCCTCTTCTGTGCATCGATACCTGAGGTGACGGAGAATTGATGTCCATGCTGTTGTCACTGCCTGGTTTATCAGAGTTGGATCTGAGCTTCAACAATCTGAAATATCTGACTTTACCAGGAGAGACGGGAGGAACAAAACTCGGAAGGATGGTCGAAGTTGATGTTGATGTCGAGATGGTGATTTTGTTTTTTGTTGGGAATGAGTGTTTTCTTTGGAAAAAAAACATGTCAGTTGGGTTGTTTTCAAAGAAGTCGTTGAATATCAAGGTGTTTTCTTCTAAAAAGAAGTTCGCTCTTCATCGCATTTTTTTCCTGATAATCACCCCCTACCCCTGAAAACCCGGACACAAGGACCTAGCAACACACAGACACAGTTACCAATGAAATGATTCCAAATTCCAAGGATGTACACTTCTGAAATCACCAAACAAGCCACCCTAAAGATCCTGAACCCTCAAGACCCGACCCCTGCTATGCAGGTTCAAACCCTTCCATTGGAGGGTCAAATGATCCTTAGGGTACAACATCTCATGAAGCCCAAACTCTTGGAATTATGTTCTGCAGCTTCAACCCGCATTGCCGCATCAACCATCATCACCCCCATTTGATTTTTCGCAGCATCTTGAATCCTAGAATCAACCATCATCAACCCGATTTTTGTTGATAAATTCGTCCTTGTTTCCATCGCTAAACCAAGGCTAAACCCTTAAACCCAGGCATTTTCCCCAGCCTTCTGATCAGGTGTTTCGGGTGTTTCGAGATCAAGCTTGACGTTCATGGACCTTTCTGGCAACAACCTCGAATTCTCTGGCATCCTTGGTATGTTGGAAGCATGTCCCAAGTTGCAGGACGCGTAGTTGCCGGATTCAACGTCGGATTCCTTGACAAAACGAATGGCCATTCAAAAGTAGGGGTTGAGATTCGGAAGATTTCTTTGGAAAGGGAATTCGAGGTAATTCTGGAGAAACCAACAGAAGACCTTTGAACGTGTAGGTTTTTAATGTTTTTTTTATGGTACCACCTTGGGAGTTGGGGTTGAACTTTAAGGTGAACATGTAGGTTTGTAACCAGTTCTACTCCAAAAACGTCCCCAGATTCGCGTTTCTTTGGGCATGAGTTTCCCGTAAAACAGAGGAAGGTTGCTCCGCTTGGGATTTGTTGTTTTGACCCGGTAACACAACTTTTTGGAAAGACTTCTAGACTCTATTGCTTGGAAACTGAATTCATTTTATTTGAAAGAAGGATATGATTTGGATTCTGGAAACAAAAAGTGAATGGTCCAATGGTAATTATGCTGATAATCCTTCATGCTGTATTATATATGGATCATGGACACTTCCATTTTCTTACATTCACCTTCCAAGTATTATTGTCACTACATGTCACTGTCATTACTCTATATTCATCTATATTCTTTACCCACAAATTGCCATGAACCATGAAAGACATTGGAGAGTGAGGAATACTTAGATTCTGGAGATGATCTTGAGAAGTTCAACGATTACGTAGTCACTAGACTATAGACTGCTTGGTATTCATTTGACATTTGTACTCCATGTTTGACAGGTATACGGTATACACCATGGACACTAGACATGTTGCTTTGCGCGCAGGTCCTTCCCGATAAACCCTTCAGCCAAATTTGTTTCACTTTACTGTACATCATTCGTTTTTTGAACTATGATGGACTGGAAAACCTGTTCAGACATTGAACGTAACATGACTCTTCAAATGATCCGCTGGACAAACATGTTTCTACATACTTTATATGTATGACTTCGCTTGGAAGCATGCAATGTAAGAAACAGTATGACATTTGATACAATCAGACATGTAGCGTGATGACACATGATTGTCTTAAATGACATGAGACATAGTTTGATGAAACATATCGTAGGACATAGGATAGATCTAAAACAGATGGACAAACTACATCAAGCATCCAAACACATGAGAACAGGAGATACAATGTGATGACGTATCTAAGAAACAATCAAACATTTCATGAAATGATAACTTGCATTGCATTTGTGACATACATATCATCTCATCACCGTGTATATACATGTATATCTATATATTATACATCCACATGTATGAACATGTATGAACGAAACATTCTGATCCATTCGTTAAAAACCTGCCAGAAAGCAAAACGAACGTGTGAAAGATAACTTTCATCTAACCGCAAAGCCAGGAGCTGAGATTGCGTAATTGTAATCTACAAAGCTTGGAAGATTGGCAAAAGATCCACAACCACCTGGAGATCTTAGATTTAGAGGCCGATTGGTTGGAAATGTTTCTTTTTCTAATAGATATGGCATTTAAAACAAGCACCTGAAAAATACACAAGGTCCTATTTGAATGGTGATTGATCTACGTCTAAGGAGTGTGAAATTTGTCTTTTGGGGGTTAAAGGTATAAGTATATATCACCTGGTTGTAGATGGCCTGAAGAAGTCATTTTGTTTTTTTCGAGCCTTCTTCAAAACTATCTTTTGGGACTGCGGCCATCTGCTTTTATTTTGTATTATATATACATACACATACTTATATATAGACACACACCTTTTTTTTCTTTGGCAGTGAGATGTGAAAGAATGGCTTGGATACACTCCCTGAAACTGACATGGCACCTGAAAATAGTCCATCACGAAAGGAAAGTAGTATTCCAACCATCCATTTTCAGGTGCTATGTTAGTTTCAGGGAGGGTAGATTCACTTTCTTGGTCTCGCAATCAAACCTTTCGAAAAAATATAAATCCCCAAATCCACTGATTGAAGCAGCAGTATGGACAATTCATCACCCGGATATTTGCGCTGCCGCGAGTGGAAATGCGTGCTTTCTAGTTACAGTTTCTTATCCAGTAGAAAGGTAGCATTCTGAAAATTCAGAATCTATGGATATGTAACAGCTATCGACAACTCTATTCAAACACATCCTCAGAATCTCTAAACAAACACGAAAAAAGTCCCATGGTGCTATCAATTGGTGTGTAGTTAACCATCCCGGATTGTAAATGGTTGAAGATGTTTTACAACAACGACTTCAAGTTGGGTAACATCTTCAAAAACATTGGTGTGTAGCTAACGACTAGTCGATGTTGTTTTTTTTTCAACATCTTTGAAGGTTGGTAGGGTTTCATAAGTTGACTAGAACCTGGAACCAGATGGCCATCCATTTGTTTTTTATGGTTGTTTCAATTGGATAATTCCAATTTTTTGCCATGGAAAATGGCTGTTTAACCAAACATCCGTTTTGAAACTGGTTCTTTGGATGGCGTACTTATTTTCTGCGTAAATCTCACCCCAGTTGCTCACCTACAGGAGAATCGTTTAAGCATGCTTTCGGGTAGCTTGGTGACGCTTCTGCCCAAGCTTAAAACCTTGCTACTGGCAAACAATGATCTCAGGCCACTGTTTTTTTTTGGGGGGGAAAGGGTCCATGTAGCACATACATGATTCGTTTTTCAAAGATGCCAACAAGAAGATTCCAACAAAACAACAAGAACATTCCAACCAACAAAAAATGGTTGCTGATGAATACCTACATTTCAAATATTGCAAATAAAAAACATCAACATTATTTGCGCAATGTTTGAATATGATTCAATCAACATTAACATCGCATGATGTTTCAAGGTTGTTTTGTTCCTCAAGCAATGGAGCCATGGAAACAGTCACCAGGTCCACATTGCCTATGGACTTTGGTTATTGGGAAAGCTTGCAGGTCGGGGGGTGGGATTCTGGTAAGGCTGAGCTTGTCAGCTTGTCGGTCCAGTGGGATGATTGTATACAAGATCCGAATCCTGTGTTGCTGATCTTTCCTTTTCTTAGAAGGAATCGCTACATCAAAAGTATTAGTTGGAATGCTCCCAAAACCACCAACAGTCACCACAAGGATTCCATTGTAGTAGCTGACGCATCATTTGGCAGTAGCACAGATTTTTGTTTGTGTCGCTGTCGCTACAGTTGTTGCTGTCGCAGTATCCATCCCCAAAAGACGCCAATTGATTTGCAACGTCTAAACAGCCATTTTCTGGCAATCCGAGCTGCTCCATGTATGGAATATTTACTTACATGAAAACCCATAGATTTATACAAGGCACATGTATATAGGTAAATATACCATACCATGGAGCATCTGGGACACGTCACACTGCACCCTGTGGAGGTGGTGACATTGACTGGAAATCCGCTGAAGGCCTTACGGCAGGCCTTAGTGGCGAAAGGCTGGTCTGCTGTGGCGCAACACTTGCGGAAGCAACGTCTTGAGGTTCAGGGTCTCAGCGTAAAAACTGAAGGGATGGAGATTCTGGGATGCGGGATGATGGTGGATGTCTCCAACACAAAGGTTGGGAAACCTTCTCCACAATGATCTGCAGATGGAGTGAATTTTGGGTGTATAGTATAGTTCTTTGATATGGAGATTGGTAGGAGCCCCCCAAAATTGAGATGTCGACTCTGCATCTGATGTTTTGGAGTGACATCGAATGAAGATCGTTAGTATCTTAGTGTGGTTGATGTTCGGTGTGAAAGGTGTCAATGACGGGAGATGATCATTTGAACTGCTGACAACTTGGAATTAAGCAACCGGACTAAACACAGCAACATGCTCTAAACCCATGACTAATTATGACTTTTGAGTATCTTTGGGATGGTATCCTTTGGGCATTCAACAAATGATCTCTGGGAGGGAAGAAGGATTTGAAGATTTGTTGTTTGGGATGGGAACTCCTATGGGAACTCCTATAGTAGCTATAATCAACCACTGTTTGTGATGAGAAGTTAGTATGATCATATTTAAGTTTCCCCAAAAAGATATGACTATGGGTTGACACACATATGATTCATTATTAATTATTGTAAATTTCCCTCCAACAAAAAGAAATGTACCCTCCCTGAAAAGAACATTTTCGCACCTGAAGTCCTGGATGGTTGGAAGACTTTCTCGTTTCCTTTTAGGATGGCTTCCAGGCAGGTAACTATGGAATTATGTGTTGAGGTTGACTTCAATGGTATCTTTCACCCCTCTGTCAGGTCGAAGAGGTGAACGTGGTGCCTCCAGCCAGGTGGAAGTTGTTCCAAACGTGGTGGTCAACGACGTGGGTTTGGATTGTTAGTTGGGAGATCCATGGAGCATCTTACTATACTTCTTGAAGTGTCAAAATGGATGATTTTGTTTTTTCAAGACCTGAGAGATTCAGCTTTTCAACCCTTACCATAAGTCAAGGTTAAATACTGCCTGGAATTTCATGCCATAGAGATTATGCTCACGAAGTTTTTCGTGGAGCACCAAGTTTTTCGGAGATTCAGTGTCATTTTCGCACACAGGGGGGGTGGTATTAAAACCCTTTTAAGTGGGAACCGTCTCACATGTAACCCCTTGTGGGGGTGGTACATGACAAAGGAAGAGAAACCACCATAACTGCAAAAAAAGGCACAACAAGCAGGCAAGAGACCATAGAAAGGTGCGAAGCCATGACACCCTGAGCCTTCCAACGTGTGCAAGAGCAACATATCTGCCTCACCAGCAACCTTGGGGCTTCATATGGGCATAGCAAGCCTTGGGCGAGTGTTCCATGGCTTCAGCCGTCAGGCCTTGCCCCAAAACTGCGGCATCGCCAGAGCTGGCAACGTCAGAGCCTGTGGCGCCGCTAGCAGCACACCTGGCCAAGTTGCAGGAAGGCAGGGTGGTTCTGGTTGTCCAAGTAGGGGATGGAGTCGCTACCTTCAGATACGAAACTTATGAAATTTGCATGAAATTGCACCCTCAATTTTTGTGTTTTTTGTTGGGGGGGATGTATTTTTGCAGTCGTGTGGTAATATACTCTGGAAATGATCAG